>CM074960.1:18596700-18615262 GCA_037577455.1 Pangasius macronema
TTCATGTGCTCCACGTAGGCCTGCCATCATTACAAGCTTTCTGAATCACAACACACACACACACACACACACACACAAGAACGCTGATTGCGTATAAGCATGCATTTTTGGTTTTGCAAACGTTACAGTTGTGTAGAACTCACAGGAAATGTATGAATAAATATATGGGATATGAAATATCCTGAATAAATACATATATGAAAGAGGACATGTCCCAAATGAACACATTATAGGGATATGAAAGATCCTGAATAAATGGATACAGGACACGTCCGGTAGAGCAAAAATCCTTAATAACTGCAGAAAGGATGGAGGAAAAGTCCTGAAAAATAGAGGACATAGGAAAGGACTTGTAATGCATAAAGAAGTAAAGGTCTAAAATTGATGCATATATAAAAGAGGAGAACATATTATAGTGATTTTAAAAAAAAAGTCCTAAATAAATGGATAAAGGGAAGTGGAGAAGCCCAGAAAATGCCCACAGAACAGAAGAAAGGTTTCAGGGAAAATACGTATAGCACACTGTAAAAAGTCCTGAATAATTTCTCATAGGACTGAATTAATAACTACACAGAGGATAAATAAATGCTTTCATGAAATAGGACAGAAGAAAAGGGCCTTATTATACATATAGGACACAGAACATGTTCCAGAAAATGTCTATAAAGTGGAGAAAAGATCCTGAATAAAAGCACACAGAAGATGAGAGGTCCCAATTCAGCACATTATCACAGCATATGGAAAGTCCTGAATTACTGGATAGAGGGCAGAGGAAAGGATCCTGATAAATTAATTCCTGGACACAGGAAAAGCCCAGAAAAATATATATACATATAGAACAGAGGAATGGTCCTGAATAAGGTCTTATAAGAAGAAATACACATCCCAACGCATATGGAATAGGAAATGGCCTGTATTAATACGGGGTGGGGATGAGGGTCTCAAACGAACACATTACAGCAGGGGTGTGTATTCTTATCCACATCCAGTGTGGGTGCAGGTTTTTACTCCTAAAACGCAGGAGCCACACCCAATTCCACCCGTTTCCTCAGCTGATCGTAACTTTCTACAGACTTCTACAGACAGGTTTGGCTTCTGCTTACTTGGAAAACAACACACCTGCACCCACCCCAGCCCTTTCTAGAGAAGACTGAACACCCATGCGTTAGAGATACGAACGGTCTTGAATGCTCCAAATAAATACGTGTAGGACACAAGATATATCAGGAAAAATCTCAATAGAGCAGAAGAATGGTCTTTTTAAAAAAATAATAATAATAATAAATAAATAAATAAAATAATAATAATAATAAAGGAATACAGAATAGAGGAAAAATCCTCAATATTTTCTTATAGGAAAGAATAAATGATCCAGAGGAATACATATATTGGGTAGGAAACATCCTGAATAAATGCATATAGGACACAGGAACCTGAAAAGTCCAGACAGAACTGAGGAAAGAACCTGAAAGTACATATAGGACAGGATAAACATCCCAAAGGAGCGTATGTAAGAGGAAATGCATTTAGGTCAGAAGACAGATTTCAGGTAATCACATATAGACATATTTCTAAAAAAAAATAATAATAATAATTAATTAATTTAAAAAAAAAAGACTAAAGAAATACATTTAAAAATTTTTTAGCTATGGGCGAAACGCTATGAATCATTTTGTTTTTCTGTCCTATGACTATGCAAAACCTTTTTTAGCCATGTTTAACCTTGATTATCCGTGGCATATTAAATAGCAGTCCCCATTTTAATGCTTTACATCTAAGCTGAGGAGTTCCTGCTCCTCTAGTGGCCACTTCCAGTGCTGGCTGGAAAGTATTTGCTCTGAAGTGATAAAGTCATGAGTAACTATTGGCTTCAGATGCAGAAGCATATTAAAATAATAATAATAATAATAATAAAATAAACATTTTTAAAAGCCTTGCATACACAAAGACACACTTGAATGTTGACACGCAATAATAACCACATACTCAAGACTCCAGACCAGGGCAACACAGTTTCCGTTTTATTTCCAAAGAACACAACAAATTCATGTGGCCTACAAGTATTGTATTAGCATCATTCCCCAAGCGATAAGCTTATGGAATATACTTCAGAACATTTTCTATAAATAAAGGTGCAACGTTTCCTCCAGCTCTGTTGAATATGGCTATTGATCGGACACCGGTGCAGAAAGTTCTGTAAAAGTCTATAGACAGCTGAGAAAATCAGTGCACGAGGTGCTCAGGATGTGCCAACTGTTGTTATTGTGTCAGGGTCCTTTGATGAATTCTGTGTGGCATCCTCATCTCCTGCTGTTTCAGATACCTCCGACATAGCCTGGGGGTGGAAAAAAGAAAAAGAAAGAGTGTCTTTAATAGATCCTGGATGTTCAAGGTCAGAGCCAGTGTAGCGTCTTTGAAAGGACATAACTTGAGTGGTGTATTATAAAAAAAAATCATATTGCTGTAAATCTCCAAAGCATGTCCTTAGCATAGAAACTGCACTTTTTTCCAAGCTATAAAACTTTCACAACATTCGTTGTGCTTGCATGATATGAACATTTATGAAATGAGACAGTGTGACTGGCATCATTTTAAACTCACTGAATTCAAATGCGCAGTCCATTAGAAAGCCTAGTTTTTTAAAGAAATCACACCAGATGAACAGCAGACAACCCTCTCTCTTTATACCACAGCGTTGTTGAATTCTTGAATCTGACTCGCCAGAAGGTGTTGATTAATATTCTATAACAGCAGATATAAAACTAGTTAGGCTGCAAATGCAAAAATCACAGGCTTATGTTAATGTGCTCATTTAATGTTATTGTTTCTATAGCAACTACGTCTGTAGTGACTTGCATGGCGGACGCTCCACATAAACATATTCTTAAAAAGTTTTGTAATTGTTGATGTGGTGACATTTTCTTTAAGGAGATGTTAATTTAAGGCTTTTGCAAAGGAGTCTCCAGTGTCTGCGCTTTGTATCAGGTAAAGCTGTAACAGTATCTGTTTCTATAACAGCAAGAGTTTTATTCCTTTCATACTGCACTGAGAAAGTACTAAAGGCTAAACGTTGTGTTCTGAAGTCAGTATAAATCGGCTGTTTTGCTACAGCTAATATAAAGATGCAAACAGATACTGTGATTTACCAAAAAAATACATTACTACAATTGGAAAAATAAACTCAGACTGAATCGAGAACATTGTATGATAGCTGTGAATCAGCATTTACCTGGTCTGCTGTGGACATGTCGTCTGTCTCCGAGAGATCAGGGTCCTGTCCTGAGGTCAAGATGTCCATAGGAGCCTCGGCGATGGCGCGGATGGTTTGGTCTTCCAGCGCCAGGGCGGTGTCAAAGAGCAGCGGTGATGGAGGGCACTGCATCTCCTCGTCACCTACCACATCCAGATCCTGCAGGGCAGAGCAAATCCCACCATCATCTCTCAGCTCACATTAACTACAGCGGTAGGGCTGAGAACCTGACACAAACTTGACATAAATTTTTATTTCGTTTTTCTGAGATCACATCTTGTTTTGTAGTACTGATAAAAATCTATTTGATGTTTAATGGAGCTTGGCTGCACTTTTTGATGTCAAAAAACGATCTGTTAGCTCAAGAATACAAGAAAGGTAAAGAAAGGTACATCTCAACAAACTTGTGATTTTAAGATAATGGGACACAAAAAAAAAAAAAAAAAAAAAAAGGCCTCCTTAGACTTCAGTACTATCATTTACTCAATATTTACTACGTTAAATATTTTGGTGATTAACTGGTTTTTAAATATACTAAACATTAACAACGCTGCAAGCTAGTTGAACTTGCTGTAGACAAAATGCAATAGAAAGGCTGAAATGGAAAATATTTTGCAATTCAAACGTCTTAGTTGTTCTTTACGTGTATAAAAAGTCTAATTATACATTAGAATATACTACATACTTTTTAAGAGTGCTATTTCAAATTTCCTTAACTGTATTCCTGTCATTTAAACAGACATCCTAGATGACCAACGACCCCAAATGAAGTTAATCGTACATCGCTGAACTCGAGGGGCAGGCTCTCTGTGGGCTGAAGCTCGGCAGCGCTCAGGTACATGTCTGTTGGTGCTAATGATAGCTGCTCCGGTGCCAGTGGCTCCTGCTCAGGCTGGTACATGGGGGGAGGCAGGGAGAGATGCAGCGGGCATCGTGGCTCCTCTGACTGGCCCATGTGCACCGGCCTGTCACAGGGCACGTCCTTTAGTCCTGGGCACATCTTAAACAACACCTGGCTACTGTCTTGGTAAATATCTGTTGGGATCGTTAAAGAAACTAAGAAGAAAACAGCAGATATAAATGTAGCAATGTGGGAAAAATGTTAATCATTGAAATGTCTCTTCCAACTGAACTGATTTTTCCCATACAGCAAGTTCTGGGAAAATCAACAGACCATCTGAAGACTTCGATTTTGGCCGCTGTTTGAAACCAACAGCTACAGCAAGTTGCTGGCCTTGATTCAGGGCGCTAAGACTTACAGGAGCAGGGGTTATAACCACAAATGTATTACAAGTGTGCATGCTTGACTCTGAGAAAGATACGAGACACGCAGTGTCGGGTCATTGGCAGAGAGGGGTTTGAACACCGTGTCCCCTCCACAAAGGAAATGCACCTCTGGCTGGGGCGTACTGAGTGGGCCTGTGGAAACACCATAAAGCATACATTTGTAAATAAAGCTATTACTGTAATTATGTAGAGTCCTTATCAAAATTTCCTATCAAAATGTTTGTGAAAGCTTGTTAGTACACTGATTTCAACTGCTGTTTAAAAGTACACAGGTGCAAAACGGTTGGTCTTCACTCAACACTCAGAAAATCCATTTGATCGTCTGTGTAATGGGGTTTGGAGCCTCATTTTAATCCTCTACACCAATCCAGATAAAGTTCAAAAGTAGAAATGCTGAAACTGAATATCTTGTATTATCTAAAATACAAGATGAAGCAGAAAACAATTTGGACCCGATCCTGCTAAAAATAAAGGTTAAGACTAGAGCAGATGTACCTGGGGTGTTCCTCCCTCAGTAACAGCCTGTCTGCGCTCCCTGAGCTGCCTGTGTAGCAGAGCCTCCACTCCGTAGCGCCGCCGGTAGCGACGCAACGCCTTCAGCTTCTTCAGATTTTCCCTCTCTTTCATGGACAGACCCTCAGGTCCTGTTAAAAGACTGCTGCCTGTCTCAGACAGCCAGTTACACTCATTAGGCATGAGTCAATAGGCAGACATAGACGAACCATAAACTCATAAGCTAGCCCACCAGGCAAGTAAAAGCTCCAGTGTGCTGCCCAGTCTCATGTTCTGAATGCCTGGAAAACTAATTAATGGCTAAAAAGTGGTAGCTAACATAATGCAGTAATGTATGACAAGCTAGTTGGATTATTTATATTTGGCCTACATTGCTGTATTCTCTTTACCCATCATACACACTATATTTCCAAAAGTATGTGAACACCTCACCATCACACCCATTCAGCCACAAGAGCATTAGTGAGATCAGGCACTGGTTCAGTCAGTGTTCCAGTTCATCCCAAAGTTCAGTGGGGTTGAAGTCAGAGCTCAGGGTCTTTGACTTCAACCTGGGCAAACTGTGTCTTCCTAGAGTTCACCTTGTGCACAGGGGCATTGTCATGCTGGAACAGGTTTAAGCCTCTTAGTTCCAGTGATGAATGATTGTAATGCTACAGCATACAAAGACAATCTCTACAATTGTGTGCTTCTTTGTGCAACTTTGTGGAAAGAGTTTGGGGACGAACCACATATGGGTGTGATGATCAGGTGTCCACATACTTGAGGCCATATAGTGTATTAAGTGAGTCTGGAAAGAGTCTTTATTTTCTCTTGAATTGTACTAGCAGAAGAGTTACAAGGAATTGTTGAAGCTACGAATAAAAATTCAGCGCAGCACCACTTTATGTAAATGAGTACATATTTTGCATTGTGCTTACAAAATCCTTCTCAATGGTCACAACATAACCAAATGCACATAAACAAATCCAGCAGTGAGAAGAGAGACTGTATGTGGGGACAAGTTGAAACACATCATTATGATGTATAACATCTCCCTGTTTTACATTTGTGAATGGGGAAGACATTGCAGTATATTTTGCAACTCTAACATGCGCATTAACCTGTAACTACACTGTATTATGTACATTTTGACCCAAACTCACCCACTGCTATAGCGTGCATCAACACTATCATACTGCTGGACAGCTAACGATTTACACTGCTCAAGAAAATGGATGTACAGGATTATTAACAATAAGTTACCTATTGTTTCGTGCTCAATCTTGCGGTTATGCAAGTAGCGTCTCTTTTTTTCCTTCAGCAAGTGCTGCAGACGCTTAAACTGGTCTATGTAGAGTGACTGGAGTCTGATGAGCTTCTCGCGTGTGATCAGAGCAACTTCTTCAGCAGTGTACACCCCAGCATGCCTACACAAAACACACACACCACAAAACAAAGTGAGCGTTAGTTTGTATATTAGCACAGCCTGCAGACGTATTCATATACACTCTCCATGCATTGAACCTATACTAGAGAATGATAAAGCTTCTCACTTGAGGGGGTCTTCGTGGTCGCTGTCGATGCTGTCCGCTTCACTGTCAGGATCTCCTCTCCACGTCTGATCCAGCACCACCGGTTCCTGCTCGTCTTCGCTCCAGCTGTCTTCATCTATACAAAGAAGTTCAGAGAGGATTTATCGCCTCGATATTCTCAAATCTGGAAACTCAATGTTTATAACTATTACTGTGGTTCCATTCACACTTTAGCTGTGTAGGGATAGTCCAGAATTTTCTAACCTGATCGCAAACCACAGAGTTCTCAAGGACAATGGAGAAAAAGTTCTATAACCTAATGTAAGATCTCTTAGCTGCAAACTCAATTACACTGGATGCCTAATGGCTCGTGTGTTTGAAATATGTGCAACAAAAATGCAAAAACCACACCCGCATCCCTATAACAACAAAAAAGCTCTTAGGATGAGACACACCTGAGAAGTATTACCTGAGCACTAGTGCAACAGTAAAAAGTAATTATGGTTACTTCGACTTTTGTGAGCGTTCTGTGGTATCCATGTGCAATCAACCCCACAAAACTACATGAATCATTACACACCCTGCCAATATGTTAAACAGGTATTTGATAGAAAAATGGTAAAAAGTAATTTGGAAAATATCCTGCCTAGTATGCGGCTCGCTTCACTGCGGCCATCTTGGCCGAGAGCTCCCAACTCCGTCCTGTTGTAGCCACTGAGCTGAGACAGCAGGACCTCAGGGGACGGTCCGGAGGAGGCCTTGCGCATCTGTGCCTGCAGCGCCAAAGCATTCCTGTGTGCATGTTCAGCACAAAATGCAACTCTGGGGGGAAAAAAAAGCAGGAGGAAACAATATGTAATGTAGAGAAAGACAAGACAAAAAAAAAACACAAACTACAATTTCTCTTTCATGTGATGAATAATGTGAAGGCATACTGCCAGGCATCACGTAATGGTGATGTGTTCACTAGGGCCATGGTTCTCAAAGTGGGATCTGGGTCCTTAAAGAATAACCAGGCAGCCTGTGATTTTCTAATCTAATTTGGTATGGTGGTGGAAATAGTGGATTAGTCAACTGGAACCCAATGACAATTTTAATAAAAAAGTGGTTCTATGGGTGGAACATGGACAGAAGAAGCCAAGTATGTGTTTCGATGAAGAATTTAGTTTAAACTGTACTCGAAAACCTGCACTGCAACATTCCACTGAAAACTGTCCTGTCCAAGAATGTCACTTCACAGATTTTATGTTTTGATGATGGGTTGTATAAGTGCTTGTATTTACTGCACCTCAGCAGCCAAACATTCCTCAGACTTCTGTATTTTACTCCTTTTCTGCTACTTTGGGTTGAGTATTTTTGGAGCATGTCTGAACCACAGCGTCATCAAGAACACTTCCCCTCTCAACCATTCAGAAGACGCGAAGCTGAGATTCTGGAGATGTGTGCATCTGCGATCTACACTAACCTATAAACACGTTTGTTGAAGCCCTATTCAGATTGTACCAGGTTTATTGGAAAGTGGGATAATGTAATTATTACCAGAACATCTCTTGGATTTTAGTCCTGTCAGAATTCTGTCATCTTAGTATTTGTTACGGATTATGTGTGCACACTTCTGGAAAGATTATGCCATATACATACCGTCTGAACTGCTGGTAAAGACGCTGTTATATTCCACAGAAATGTTTCTTTTTAGCTTTTTCTTCAGTATAAAGACACTCCAGGTAGTGCTCTTTTCTACTGTCTTCAATCAAAACCGAAATTAAGTAAAAAGTCAAGCACTGAAGTTTAAAAGGACATGTAAGAGAAGAGAAACTCCAGGACTTGTAGATAAGTTTTTGAGTTCCTAGTACATATATTTATAGTGTACGTACATGTTATGGACATGTGACCTACTAATGATGAAGCGCAACTTGTGCAGTCAAAGGCTCTGCAACTAGCAGCTATAACAGAGGTCAAAACAATCGCTTTGTATTAAAATGAGGTGCATCTTTAGTGTGACAACCATGTATACATTGCATCAGCACTCCCAAATGTGCGATCAGTACTGAGATCAGTCATCCTGTGCGACTCAATCATAATTACTCCAGCGGACAGTAAATCTCATCAGCGGACAGGAAGTCCCATCCTGTCTCTGCACAAACATGTTCATATGTAGCTTCACCCAAGTATACATCAGCCCTAACAGTATAAATCTGTTTGAGATGTTGAACAAACATTTACCCGTCCTTCTTTTCTGGCTTTGGTGCAGCATTGGGACAGCGCTTGCCATTCTTACTGGAGACATAGCTGCACTGCCTGTATGGAGCGTTTTTGTCTTCCAGGATGTGCTTGATGCAGAAATCCCAGCCGTCTATGCGAGGCTGAGTGCACGCTCTCTGCGTGAACGCGCACGTCTGGGGCTCGAGGGCGCGCGCGGCCTGCGACGCTCGGCCCCTGCTGGACGGCAGCACGTGGATCCGAATCCGGTTCATCCAGGCTACTGTGCGGGGAAACAAATAACCGACAAAAAAAAAAAAACGTAAAAATGCGGCTCCATTTTAGATCCGTGTGCTACTTAACACTGTATTCAACCTACAAGAACTACAACAGAGAATATTAATGCTAATGAAAGCCACAGTTACTTTCCAGACAGCCCTAACAAACTGCTAATTATTATTATTATTTTAATTTAGACACTTAAGCGTTACAACAGAACTTCTGCATTTTTTTTTTGGATGTCATCTGACTCGCGCCGATTTCCGCAGAACGTCACCTACAGGTCGGCCATCTTTGAACGGCTACTGAGGTTAGCAAGCGAGCTAACGCTACGCAAAAAGGGCAAAATACGATAGAGTATTCATAAAATAAGCTAATGTTGTTATTATATCTAAATGAAAACATTATGTTTTAACGTCCTGGACCAAGTAACATTAAAAACTCACCAATATTTAACACTACAGTCGCTAGCTTCGAAGCTCCGTTACTTACAACAGCAAAGACCACCAATCGAATGGCTGCTTGCTAAGCACTACTCACTGCCTCCCGATAAGCCCCGCCCATCCTCGTCAGACCCGCCCACGCTTAACCGGGATTGGATCATCTCCTTTCCCTTAGCCGTTTAATTGGACAGGAGCTATAGTATGTTCTTTCTGGATTGGCTGATGCACCGATCAATCTTACAAAATAAATAATCGTTGAACGTCTTTAAAGCGAAGTATTGGATTTACGTTAGATTTTATACTGAATTTTTTTTTTTTTTTACGTAACAATGCACTGTAAATTATTTTCCAAAACACACATTTTTGTAAAAAGTCTTCTCTTAGCGTCTTCACAATGTAATAAATATTTTAATTATAACCTCAGATTCATTAGGTATGCAAAATTTGTGTAAAGGTAATTTTTAAAAAATTTCCAAAAAAATGTGTATGTAAGAATATTAGCAATCAACTTTTTTTTAATTACCATACTTAGCTGTAGTTTCTTGCCTTAAATATGAAAATGATGTCTTCTTTTCATGTAATTATGGTTATTATTATATCACACACACAACAAAAAATGAAGTAACAGACTCAAATTTATAGTAAAATAAATAATTTAATTTAAAAAATCTGAATTTGAAATTGTAAATTGAATGTGGTTTCCTCTCTGAAATTTCATATTTTGCCCAAATTAATTCTTTCCATAAAGTTGCCATGCCTTGTACATTCTTCTCAATTTCCTGAGATTCGGTTTGGGGAGATCCTGTAAACAAATAAAATAGGATGAGTAAGAGAGGAATAAGCAATAAATCATCCTTACAAAAAATGAAGGATGCATTGCATACAACAGATCCTCACTAGAGAAACACCTCTACAGTATGAAATAATAATTTCATTGGATTATAACAGGTTGATTTATACAGTGAACCATAAAATACAAAATAAATAAAGACTGGCACATTTCACCAAAGAAACGTGGTATATCTAAGGCATGAGAAACACCTGTTCATCCTCTAAGTGGAGAAGATCAGCTAGAGGAAGAATGGAGGGCCGTCCGTGAGCACACTGGAAGGGCAGCTGACAGGACGAGAGGGACGCCACCAGACTGCAGCACTCCTCTTTACTCAGCTCATCGTTGAACTTAATTGCTCCTGTTGTGATAAGATTTGAGAAGAAGTTATTGAACAAGTCATAACAAAAAGCCATCCATCTCTTTGGTTTCTGCTATTTATACCATCACAGTGAAAAGTGCACGCTGCATTCAAGAGACTGACCATGACAAGCTTGTGAAGCAAGGACATTGTGGACTGTTAGCGGCAAAGTCACTTTTACTCTTCCTGTTGACTGCAGAGCCTGAAAAATTAGAAATCACATGAAATAGGTTTAACGTCTCAACTTTTATCTAAGTTGTTTAACTTAAACGGTGCCTCCAGATGTCATTTACAAGGCAACATAAAGTGAAGCAAACTTCAGAACTGTAGGCATCATTCAGGAAAATGGGTTAATATCATTGTAATAAATGTTCATTTCACATCATTAAAATTTTACACTCAAAATACTGGATCAGCTACTTACCTGTCCTCTAAAGAGATAGCTGTTTATCTATAAATTCAATATGTTCCCAAACGTTTGTGGCCACTTGACCATCTCACCCATATGTGCTTGTTGAACATCCCATGCCAGACTGAGTCCCCCTTTATTGTTATAATAAGCTCCACTCTTCTGGGAAGGCTTCCTAGATTTTGGAGCGTGGCTGTAGGGATTTGTGTTCATTCAGCCACAAGAGCATTAGTGAGGTCAGGCACTGATTTTGGGTGAAGAGGACTGGGTTCCAGTTCATCCCAAAGGTGTTCAGTGGGGTTGAGGTCAGGTCTCTGTGTAGGACACTCGAGTTCTTACACTCCAACCTGGGCAAACCATTGCTTTGGGGCACAGGGGCATTGTCATGTTGCAACCAGATTGTGTCTCTTAGTTCCAGTGAAGGGAAATTGTAATACTACAGCGTACAAAGACATTCTATACAATTGTGAGCTTCAAACTTTGGGAAAGAACCACATATGGGTGTGATGGTCAGGTGTCCACAAACTTTAGGCCATTTAGGGTACATGCTTAAGAATCCCTAAAGAATGAAGTTAAATACAAACAGTCATCCTTAATAGAATTATTTTTAAACATTCTGTAGTCTCCAGAATCTCTGTTGCTCATGATCAATTAATAAAGTTACACATATGTAAAATCTCTTTATCATCCATCTCTATGGCAAGTCAGGCAATGGATAAGAGAATTACATAAGCAGTTAAAAACACCATGAAGTACAACTGGGCCATGATTAAAAAAAAAAAAAAAAGTCTGGAACCCAACTTACACTTCTTAAAATAAACTTACAAAGCAACCCAAAATGTTTAAGCTTAAAATATCACTCACATGTTACTCATCTGTGCTCAATTTCATGAAGGGTGCCATTAATTCTGGGGTTGATTGTAATCCAAAAATCTTAATTACAGACAAAATGTGGGTGAGTAGCATCCTGTGCAAACCTCAGACTCACCTCAATCAGCTCTCGTAAGTATTCCTGAACAAACACAGGGTGATTTGTTAGTATATAAAGCTTATTTAAGCTTTTAATTATCTTTATAGAGGGCACAAAAGCTTTCTAAGAGCACGATTCTGACCTCTACGATAGGCTTGATGACACTACGTCTGCCACGCCGCTTTTCTGTGTTCTCTTTCTCTACGAAACACGTGGGGAGTCGCTCCACGAGCACAGACGACTGCTCCGTCTGAGGGAAGCTTAATTCGAGAGCCAGGTCTCTTAGAGAAAGCTGATACAACCTGCAGAATCAAAATGTACACACTTAATTTTAATTCTGGTTAACATTTTTTTTAACATAGTGCTTTTATTGCAATTGTATCCAAAGCTATACTTAAAGGAAGAATCCACCCTGAATGCCTTGGATATATAATCCTTATAATTAACCTGTGACCTTCAATGACAAAGATTTTTTGTGTGATGAAATTCTGAGTTGACTTTTTTCAGTGACATGTTGGTCGATTTACACTTTGGTTAACCGTTTCCTACATTACCCACAATGCTGTTTAAGTACAGGATGAGAGCTGGATTTAGTCCTCAGTTCATCTCTACCTAATGAGACAGATGCAGCGGTGCTTTAGTCTTTCAGTCTGTCCAACTCTCTCGCCTCTTTACTTGTCAAACGGATCGGCTTCTGGAGCTTCAACTTTCATGCTAATACCAGAGGCAATGCTAGTCCTGCTAGTCATGTCGTAGATTGCTATCTAGCCAAGCTGAGCTCCTGCTGTAACCCGGGAAAATTATTTCCATGCTGGACATTTTGAGTACATCATTTGCATCAACAACAATAACTTCGATGCTGGATTTCTCATTAACATGAGAAATGGTGAGAAAGAAAAGGAGTTTTGCTGTAATTCCTTTTTCTAAAACTGACCTCAGCAGTCTTATCTCTTCCTCAGTCAGATGGATCTCCAGGGGCGGACTTACACTCGATGCACACAGTCTCTTTTTACCTGGTGTGTCCGGGTCGTCCTCATGAGACTCTGAATCAGACAGAAAGCACCACACACACATCTGCATTTCATAGGTACACACAAACTTTAACCCAGCTGGTGATAGATTTTAGATCTACAGTGACTGGACAGCTTACACATCATACAGGCACCTGAATGCATTTTTTTTTTAATTTATGAATAAACACCAGGCAGATGTGGTTTATTTTATTCTGTTGGTTTTACCTGTCACAAGCGCCTCCAAGCGAACCCTTTCGTGAGCTGCGTGTTGATCGACCAGTACAAGAAGGTTTCCTGAAAAAGAAAATAAATACAACTTAGATTAAGAGTACAAAGTCATGACTCAAACAATATAATGAAAATTCTTCTAATGGAAATGTATAACATACCTTCATTTTCACTAGACTGTGGGGTATTTTCGACTGTAGTATTAATGAGACAGGCAAGAAATTTCTTGTCTACTTGATGAATAACCTGAGGGAAAAAAACAAGCGATTCGAAGCATGAGCAGGCATTCTGCGTGTGAAGTGTGAAGCAATCCATTTCGCCTACATGTTGCTTTAAAAGAGTCATTAGAAGTCGTGCTTGCCTTCATCGAGTGGATCATTTCTTTAGTGAAGCGGTAGGGGAAGAGAATGTTGTGGATTTTCACAGCAAAGCCTTCGCGAACCGGTGAACAGTGTAGGTGTCGTTGGAAATTTTCGTGTTTTGCGACTCTATTGTAGACTATTATATTATAGTCAGGTGACATTCTCCAGAACAGAGTACAGACTCTGAGTGTAAAAAAACCAAAACAAAACACAATTTTCCTTCTGAATGACTGTGACAAATAGCGTCTCTGTATGTAACTTACACTAAGATCAATGGCAGATGATGGCTTACTCACACATACAACTAACCCTGAATTCAGAAATTCACAACAGACTCTTTACATCCATCTGTTCAGTAGTACCAAGTGACAAGTTGCTTGTGTCACTTGTAGTTTGTTACTTGTGGCTGTGTAGCATACGCTACTATTGGCACTAGTGGTGTGCACATACTTTTAAGCTCCGATGAGAAACGGTAGTAACCATATATATATAAAGCTAAAGCTAACTAGTTAAACACAAATTAAATAACACTGAATTAACTAATCAGTGTGAAATTGTACATGTTGCTTGCTAGGCTTTGTGTTAGCTTTCAATGGCAGATTAGCAAAATGTACTAGCTCCACACATTTACATCATACAGCTACAATGATCTCTGCTTCTTCCTTCCAAACTTTATTCTTCTGACTTATGTCTCTAATAAACATTTCATGAAAGGTCATATATGACAGAATAAAATAAAACCATTTTTTTTGTGTGTCAAACAGGAAACTAATCGCAAGTAAGAACCACACTGCAAAATAAAAAAGTTAGCTTAGCAAGTGAAAATATCTTGAATCTAGTCACATTTGTCTAGTATTTTCTATTACACGATTACAATAAACCAAATATAAGATTATTAAACCTATTTCTAGACTTTTCTTTTTAACCAATTAAGCCTGAAATAAGTGTTGTTCTATTGGCAGACAATTTTATTCATTTTAAGCATTAATTGTCAACAGAATAAGAGATTTTAAACCTTGAAATGAGTAGAAATGAATAGAAATAGGTTTAATAATCTTATACTTGGTTTATTGTTATTTTATAATAGGAAATACTGAGGAAGTGAAGAAACGTCAGACCACATGGATTGGTCAGCAGAATCACTCGAGCCAATGCAAACCTAAACAGCGAAATGGCGCAGTATGGATTAAACGTATCTTAACTCTTTTGTCGTTAAAATAGACTACAGTCTTGGTGCTGTCGCTGAACTCCTGGCTCTTTGTTGCAAACGTACATAGAAAATGAACAGTTGCCTGTCACTTTGTCGTTTCCTAGTGTGAACCCACATATACTGCACCTCTCACACACACTAGGGGAAAAAGAAAGGGAGAAAAAAAAACACTTCAGAAACAACTCCAGTGTTGAATAGGCCAGGACTTTCTTACCTGAGGTGGTCGTACAAACACAGGGTTATTCCACTCAGAGTAAAGAGTTGAAAGGGAACTGGGACCTTCAATGTGGTTGGAGAGAAAATGAGAATTTCAATCAGTAGAAACCACACAGATAGTTTTTATGCCTACACTAACCTGTGACATGCATTACCTCCATTTTCTATGCTTGTGCTACGAACTCTCTCTGCTCTAGGTTTGGGAAGAAAGGGCAATACAAGGTCTGTCTGAAAAGGGTAGCATCTGTACTCAAATCCTACAGGCAAAAAAAAACACGACTAACATAACTCCTTTCACTTGTCAGATCACTACATTCTACTGTATTCAGGAAAGACTTGGAATAGAGAATATAGAGAAGAGAGTTGTACTGATAGTATATTGCAGTACACAAGTAGTTGTGCTTCCTACCTGTCTTTGAAACAACACTGACCACCATGTTGGTGAGGTTTGCGGAACATGGCACTTGAGTCTCCTTCAGTGATGAATTCTCATATTTACTGAGTCCCGTCACTTGATTGATGTAGACCAACTTTCCCAATGAATCATCGTAATGTGTCAGCCAGTCACTCGATACAGGCTTCGTTCCATCACTCTCATGGCTTTCATTGGCAGTCTGTTCCTCATTTCCTGTCTTGGAGGGCAATAGGTCATGTTGTGATGCAGGGTCAACTATTTGACCTTGGGGGTTATCGGGCTTAGGGGAAGTCGTATTTTTAGTGAGCTCAGCGTCTTCGCTGGTGGAGGTGGAGGTGCTTGTTGACATTTCCTGTCCACTGGGAGCAGTGAATGTGGGTTCATCTGAACGGTCATCCTCATGCGGCTCTGTCGTTACAGAGTTCTCAGCTATACCGCTGGGTTTTGAAACACCGCCGTTGTTCACCACCACTGACAAATAATTGGGAAACTTCTCTATAGAGTCTGTATCTTGTGTTACAGGGTTAGGCAATGAGTCATTGATGAGCATATTTTTTGTATTTTTGCGAGAAAGCTTTGTTGCTAATGATATTCTGTTCCTCTTGCTGGCTGAGGAACACTGAATCTTCTTGAAGACAGAACTGTCCTTGAACAAAGAGCAATCTACTCCAACATCTTCTACTGGCATACTTTCAGAACAGACTAAATTACTGCTTGCGTTCAAAGCACAACTCTCAAAAGAGTCTGCCGGACATAAAACATCAGGGATTTGTGTGTCCATTATTTGGGGTTTCGTTTCAACCTCCTTTCCAAACAACCTCTTGAATTTGTCAAGAGATCCAGTTTCAAAAGACAGTGTTAATTTGCGATGCGGTGTGACCCTGGTGATCTTTGGCCCGTGGTCGCAGCCGTCTGTCTGACTCCGAGCATGGGGTAATGTCAGCTTTCTCTTTGGTGCACAGCTGAGATTTGGTTCAGTGAATCTCCTCAAACTGTCATATGCCACTTTATGATCAATGACATCAATCCTGGCATTTTCGAAGTGTGGTATTTTATTGCTGCTAACACAAAGTGTCAAGGCATTGTCTTCCCCATCATCAGTGCACTGTGTGTTTAGATCATTTTCAAACATTTTCTGCAAAGGTTCCTCAATGGCATCATTGTTCATCATTTCTTCTTCTTCACGGTCTGAATCTGAATTTGTTTCGGCCTCTGTATTTGACTGCACTGGTTCAGGCATCTCTTCATCTTGCCTAACGTCTGTTTTTTCAGGAACTGGTAACCTTTCTGTGTCTTCAATATTTACATTCCCTCCTGGACTGCTTTCCTTGTCCCCAGAGCTTTGAATGTCACTCACAGAACACTCTGATACTATGTTCTCCTTTGTAAGGAACACTTTTATGCCTTCCTCGATGCACAAGAGCACGCTATCCCAGTCTTTGAATTCTATAAGACTCTTCGCTGGCTCCAGGCATACGTCATACTCCGAATAGGGACACTTGATATTAATGATGTAAACTCCATGTAAATCAGCACTGCCTTTTTGTTTAGGGCTTGGGATGACAGCAGACACATTTAGATTGTTGGTTTGGACACTACTCGGTCTCCTGAGAAGGCAGTTGAGTAGTTTGTGAAGGCGTGTTTTCAGAAGAAGTCGTCCGTTCACGAAGAGGAACTGCAGGCTGTTGTTGTAGTGTCCCTCTCGGCCAACGTGCCCTGTCATTTCAAACTGTCCAACCGTATAATTCACCTCTCCGAGCTTCTGAGCTCTACTCAATCCATGGATCTGAACAAATCTGTAGTAAGTATTCCTGGCTTTGGGAATCTGTACCAGGAGTGTGCCTGAACAATCTCTTTTCACGGTAAATGACACAGATGGATGCATCAGCGATATGGCCTCCACTCTCTGACGAACACGCTCCACCTCCAGCACAGAGTCCATCCTTTTTCTCCTGACTGGCAGGTTGTGAAAGAAGTTACAAATTAGCACTGTCGTCCCGGCTGATGGGCGAGTAGTCTGCGCCTCGAAAACATCTGACGCCTTACCTTCATGAAACCTTTTAACAAATGTTTTCACAGACGTCTTGGTTCGAGAGGTGATTTCTACCATGGTTGCCATGGTGGCCATGCTGGCAATTGCTTCTCCTCTGAACCCATAAAAGCAAAGATTATCCAAATCTTCAATGGAGCTGCATTTGCTCGTGCAATACCTGATCCCGACCCTCTCCATGTTCTCTTGGTCCATGCCTGAGCCGTTGTCTATGACCTGAACTTTGCAGGCCTCTATGTCTATCTTCACAGCCACACATGTTGCTCCGGCATCGATGCTGTTCAGTAGAAGCTCCTCCACGCATTGCTGCAACGAAAAAATGGCAACTCCAGAGCGCAAGTGTGATTGAACTTCTTTCGACAGACTTCTGATCATTCTGAAACACATAAAAATTGTCCTGAAAGTTGATTGTAATAAAAAATAGTCTCTGTATTTCGTTCCACTTTGATACTGTATTTCCTTCCATTTCAATACTGCTAAAACAAGGTGAGGCTATGACGTAAAGTAAAGTAAATTTATGATGTGAAACAAGGTGATTCTATGACGTAAAACAAAGTCAATGTACGACGTAAAGCAAGGTCAATGTATGACGTAAAGCGAGGTGATGCTATGCCATAGAACAAGGTGACACTACGATGTAAAGCAAGGTAAAGTTAAGACATAAAACAAGGTAAATTTATGATGTAAAGCAAGGTCAATGTATGACGTAAAGCAAGGTGATGCTATGCCATAGAACAAGGTGATGCTATGACAGAAAGCAAGGTAAGGTTATGATGTAAAACAAGGTGACATTATGACAAAACACTAGGTAAAGTTATGATGTAAACCCAGGTGGTGCTATGATATAAAGCAAGGTAAAGCTATGACAAAAAAAGAAAGGTGAAATTATGAAGCTATGACTCTCATATACTGCTACAGATACTACCGCAATTACACTGTTACATTTAACCTTTTAAGTATACAAATTCTGTTACTGTTATGATACTGTTATTTTTTCTATAACATGTCAAGGAC
>CM074960.1:18615362-18627658 GCA_037577455.1 Pangasius macronema
GTTACATTTAACCTTTTAAGTATACAAATTCTGTTACTGTTATGATACTGTTATTTTTTCTATAACATGTCAAGGACTGAGTAGTGAGCTCTGAGGGGAGCTGAATTATTTGTGATATAAAATAAGAGCTCACTTCTACATAAATGTCCGTTATAGTGGACACCAAGCTTATTTTAACGTATTTTATTTTCCACATCGCTGTAGGAGTAAAAGCACAAATGCATACAGAATGAGAATGTATATTGTATTTAGTTAAATATCCTAAATTAAACTGAATCCAGTTAGTACATAAATCCATCTGAAGACTTTTGTTGTTTTTTTTTTACCTCGGGTCTCAGTATCAGTAACAGCTCAGGTCATGTTTCAGATTGTTTGTTATGGTGAACAGCCATTTCCGGGAAACATTTTTAAAACAAAGCACAACACCCTGATAAAGAAGAAGCAGCAGCAGCAGCAGAAGAAGAAAAAAAAGCCATTTTCTTTTCTACACCAGTGTAATTCTCTTTCATCCTCACATCTTGTTTTGAACTTTACCGGAAGTGGTGCAGTCTCTGAGACGGGAGGCCGCTAACGTGTTTCCTGTGACGCAGTACGATTTTTAAAATAGTCTCCTTCTTAGTAATGGCGGCTCCGCAAATTTCTCGCTCGGGAAAGAAGAATAAATGGTACTTTACCCGCGAGCAGATCGAAAACAGTCCATCTCGTCGAGCAGGACTTGACCCTGATAAAGAATTATCGTACAGACAACAGGCTGCTAATCTTCTACAGGACATGGGACAACGGCTCAATGTGTATCCTTTTTTTCCGAAGCGTCGATAACAGGCTAGCTAGCTTAGCCTGCTAGCTTAGCCTGCTAGGTACAAAAAACCCGCATGAAGCCGGTTCGGCTGCGTTTGGACTTATCCATAGATTTAGTAGTTACTGAATGATATATACAGGATAACACAGTTATCTGTAAATGAAAATGTAAGAAGAAATAACTCGAAATAACTCGCGAGCCCGGTGTTGGTAGCTAACGCTAGCCGGGCTGAGGCTTTTGGGATGTGTAGGCCTCACCGCGGCGAGCACTGCGAGTTTTACTTTAGAAAATAAACTATTCTGCCATTTTCTGGTTTACTATTCTATAATTCAATCCTTTACCACGATAAAGTTTTAGCAAACACTGGTTTGTTACATAGCTGACCTTTTGCTTAGCATGTTGTGTCGTTTTGTTTTCGCGGTTAGCTCGTGAACTTAGCTAGCTAGCATTTCGAACATGTTAGGAACTGTCTCTGAGGCTGGGTTGTTCATCAAGAAAAGTGTTGTTGTTGTTAAAAAAACGTACTAAATTCTAAGTTTTGCTAATTTGTTTATCTAACGAAACGCATTTTAAGGAATATATAATGTTTGTGTTGCGCGTGCCCTTGCTAAGCTGCTTGCTAACGTGACTAGCATGAGCATCAATTTCACTTTCGGTATTTAGCAACAGTGCTTTGTTTTCCTTCTTGTCCCTCACGTATTGGTGCTGTTTATTTTCTCTGACATCTAGAGCTGCTTTTTGTGTTTTCTTTCCACCCTGTCCTCCTCCCCAAAGAAATGCCTCCACGTTCTTAACCCCCAGCGAGCATGTACTGCACTGATGTGATTGCATGTCCATGTTTTGTTTATTTCATGGCCCTGGTTTTAACCCTTAACTCCAAAATGAACAGATCCCAGCTCACCATCAACACTGCCATCGTGTACATGCATCGCTTCTACATGATCCAGTCTTTCACTCGCTTCCACCGAAATGTAAGTCTGACTTCATCAGCTTAGACTTTGAGTCACATTGTGCCAAAGCTTCATTTGTTGCTCTTCCCCCCCTGATCAAGGTGATTGCCCCTGCTGCCCTTTTCCTGGCAGCAAAGGTTGAAGAGCAGCCACGCAAGCTGGAGCATGTGATTAAGGTGGCCCATGCCTGTCTCAACCCTCAGGAGCCTCCTCTAGACTCTAGGAGTGATGTAAGTATTGATCTAGAGTGTATGATTATGGAGATGGCATGTGGCTCGGTTGGTCTGTGATTGATGTAGGGGTGGGAGTCTTTTAGGAGGTTCAGTTTCCAAGCACCACCAACAGTTCTTTGTGTATCTCGATTAGGGATGTACCGACCTGACACTGAGTATCAGTGTTGTTCGTGCTCGTTAAGTGATTTGACACGTTTTCCGGTTTTGTACACCGATATATTTTGTGTTGTTGTGATGTGCTATGATGATGTAGGTCATAACACAGATAATGTGTGTGAACTGTATTAGACCATGTCACTAGGACACCTGTGGTGTTTTGCACATACAAGGAAATACACTTGCAGAAAAGAGTCCATACTCGGAGGTCTATCGTATCAGCTGTGTCTATATTGTAGTGATTTTATTATTATTATTTTTTTTAATCAGGATTGGTACAGCCCTAATCTTGATGCGTCTTAAGTTTTTGATATCTAAAACCTGACCCTGTTTTTCCTTACATGACTAATAGGCCTCATTTATCAAGCTGGATATGATCCGATTCACTCGTAAAGAGCGTTTACACACAAAAAAAGTGGTGTTTATCAAAATCCATGTGGTTTGCATCTTATGAGTTTGTGAAAATGTACATGCGAGGAGTCTTGCTAATATGAACCTCAATTGATTGGCTTCAAAACTGGCAATGAGTCACTGAACATTTATGCATGGATTACCCTGTCAAGTTTAAATCTCTAATTTCAACTGCACACACACAATGTAATACATTTTTTTCTTTTCAATGAAATTAAACCAAAACAAATCCATAAATGAATGAGACTAGCTGTCCAGTTAGGACAAAAGAAATGGCACCCTATAAAAGGAAGATGAGTTGGTATGTGCTTGACTGATGCGCTGCAGTGGCTGAGCTGCATTACTATACAGGGTTTTTATTTATTTTATATAAATAAGTAAATTTATTTTTTTAACCAGTTAGTCATTGTTTTGTTTATCTCTTCATGAGCTTTCACTTTTGTGGCGTTTTGTGTGCATCGCTGTATGTCAGCTGTGCCATGAACATGTGTATTAGTCTTTGAGTGGTTGGCTTTTTTCAGCACACACATATAAGTATGAAGAAAATCAGCATCACTGAAACCTTTGGCACGAATTTACACACAAAAGGTTGCTAAATGAGGCCTATTGAGTACAAATTCCATTTAAAAAAATTTATTCCAAAACGCTGTCACACAACTTTGCAGTTTTTCTGTTAATGTTTTCTTTTTTTAAACAGGAATTTTCATATTCTTCACAGCAATTGGCTATCAAATCCTGCAACAAAGCATTTACATACCACTGTACACATTATACAGTGTGGATGTGTGCTTGTGTGCTAGTAAATGTGTGTGTATGTGTATATACATGTGTGTATTGATGGAGTTGATAGTTGTTATTGTGAAGTTTTGATTGGCTGCTGACAGGGTACTTGTGAGAGAGAGAGTGATATGAGTGCATAAGACCCTGTGAGTAACCTGCCTGTCCTCTCGATCTCAGACTTACCTGCAACAATCCCAAGACCTGGTCATGCTTGAGAGCATTATACTCCAGACCCTCGGTAAGTTTGGAACTGGCAAAAGTGGGTCTATGAGTCACCACCACCACCACCATGTTAGCGTGAAGGGAGAATAATCCTCTTTGCTCCTGTTCACAGCCGAGTCCTGGGAGTCAGACGGAGCGTTTCCCAAGCTCCTCATAAACAGCCATTGTTGTAACTCTCACCTTTTTTCAGTTCTTCCTTTTTTTTTTTTTATTTCCATGTCGGCTTGACAATGTGTGTGCGTTTCCTTTTTGTACCATCAGAGGGTTTTTGAGCCATTCTGTTTTGTGCTGTTGTGAAGTTCACGTTTTTTCACTTTTTTTTTGGCATTCTTTGCTGTTAAAGGTTATGAGTGGAATTGGCAGTGCAAGAGTGGCTCAAAATTATCTCAATGAATTTGCAGTTAAAATCCTCTGTCCTTAACTCACTCATCCATATTTGTCCTATCTAGGATCATCTGAAGAGTTAAAGCACGTCATTACAATCAGTAAAAAGCACGGCTTCGACACGGTCCTAACTGGGCTGTGTTTTGTTTTTGTTTTTTTTTCGTGCACCATGGTGCTCAGTGAATTTATTATCCAATCCAAACCCAGTGAACTTTATTTATGTGCTTTATTCATACCAGTCTGTTTGCTAGCTGTTTAGCAGGTTTGAAGATGGCGCAATTGTATGTGAACTTGATTCTCACTATCCCCTCTTTTTTCTCCTCTGCCTTTGTCACTTCAGCTTTTGACATCACCATTGACCATCCTCACACACATGTCGTCAAGTGTACACAGCTTGTACGAGGTAAGTGCCGTTTTTTTTGTTTTGTTTTTTTAATTGCGTATTTAGTGTTTTATCCTCCCAGATGAATGTGGAATGCTGGCAGGCTTGTGTGGCAGTATTTCATTTGGGATGTTCTTGCATGTTTTGTTTATTCCAGCAAGTAAGGACCTGGCCCAGACATCATATTTTATGGCAACCAACAGGTGTGTTAATTCTTTGCCAAAAACAGCTCTGCTAAAGTGCTTTTCCTTCTTGCTAATGAGCTTATTACTTTGGTTTTGTAGCTAATTACACCTTGTTTGTGTATATTATTATATGCTTTGTCGTGTTCAGTTTTGAAATGTTCTCTCTCTTTATTTTTTCTTCTTCTTCCCCTTCTGTTTGTTGGGCCAACACGTCAATTCAGCCTGCACCTGACCACGTTCTGCCTGCAGTACAGTCCACCTGTAGTTGCGTGTGTGTGCATTCATTTGGCCTGCAAGTGGTCTAACTGGGAAATACCCGTCTCTACTGACAGCAAGCACTGGTGGGAGTATGTCGACCGAAAAGTCACTCTGGAGCTGCTGGATGGTATGTAAACTGCACACGATCTCCGAAGCCTAGTAGGGGTTAGGATGTATATTCTTTTTCTGGTGGTTAAACCTACTTGTCTGCTGGGTAGCCATGAATAAAAGAAAAAACTAACATCTGCTTGGTTTCGTGGGTTTTGTCCACCGCTGTTGAAGTGTTGAGTGCATTCGGCCCTGTGTGCTGTTTGCCCTGGTTACATCATCTTGGCGTCACTCAAAGTCTTCTGCATCTGCTCAGTTCAGCTCAGTATATTTGAAATAAGTTTATGTTTAAAACTGTTTTACAGAGCTCACACATGAGTTTCTGCAGATCTTGGAGAAGACACCGAGCCGTTTAAAACGCATTCGAAACTGGAAAGTAAGTCATTTCTGTTTGTAGTGTAGAGATTTAAGATAAAATCTATTAGATAAAATCTACTTAGAGTAATAAATTGCTAAATATTTAAGGCATATATCTATATCTTTCACTGTTCTCTCTTCCAATTTCAGGCATCAGGTCAAACAGCAAAGAAGCCGAAGGAGGGCGACAAGACAGAGACCATGATGAACATGATCTCCATGGCATCCTCTGAAAGCACGCTGGCCGGTCTGATGAGCCTCTCGGCTCCTCCTTCAACGTCCTCCCCCTCCCCAACATCATCTGTGGAGGATAAGCAGCCTGTTTTCAAAGTGCCTAACCCACCAGAACCACCTGCTCCCACGAGAGTGTCTCTGAGCGAGTATCGTGCCAAGCACGCTGACGAGCTCGCAGCACAGAAAAAGAAGCTAGAAAACATGGAGGCCTCTGTAAAGCGTGAGTACGCCACAGCCGCCCAGGCCCTCATGAACCAGCAAAGAAAGGAGAAGCACCATCATAACCACCACCAGCAGCAAGCTGGCTCGAGCTCCTCAGAGCCCATCGTCCTGAAGATTCCCCTAGACGAGAGGCAGGATCGCGGCTCAATCAAAATGCGTCTGCCAAACAGCAGCAGAGGAGCTGAGCAGGACCTGAAATTAAAGCTCCGTATCCCAGAGAGACGATCAGGTCCAGGAGATGACGGAAAGAACAAAGAGAAGCACAGAGAGCGGTCCAACCATCACCACCACCACAATCATCACCATCACCACTCCTCAGGGAGCGGCTCCTCATCGTCTTCATCAGCGCACAAACACTCCAGCTCTGCGAGTGCTTCCACAAGTAGCAAAAAAGCAGACCCGACCAGAATGAGCTCATCTTCCTCGTCATCCCGAAAGCGAACTCACTCGTCCGAGCCCTCATCTAGTGCTCACCCTTCTAAAGTCAGCAAGTCGTCCAGGAACTCGTACCAGCTGCCCCCACTGCCTGCTGATGTCCTGCCTTCGCTTGCGCTTTCACACAATCAGGGAAGCTACTCGCACTCCAAAACGGACAAGGCCGACACCAACGGGCACAGCGCCAGCTCAGGTGGCCAGTCTAATGAGTTCCAGGACACGTTTGACATGCTGAATTCATTGCTGAGCGCCCAGGGGGTGCAGCCCGCGCAGCCCCAAATATTTAACTATCACTCCCAGTACGGCGACTACAGATACGGAGCGAGCTCGAGAGGAGGGAACCCGCAGCCTCCTCCGCTTCCCTCGGAACCCCCTCCACGGCTTCCACCGCTGCCCGAATGAACCCCCGTCCATCACACACTGTCCATAAACCGTCCCAGGCTTTCCTCAATCGTCTCCACTTCTATCATGTGCATTAAGAATTATGGAAAATTAACGTACCACTATATATGCACATTCTGCTTCAGCCTGTTTAATCCCCCCAATCATCCTCGGTGTCCTCGTGCATGGGTGGTTCCACGGCACCCGAATGTGTGGCAATAATGGCTATAACTATAAAATATAAACTATTAAAACCTAGCAAAAAAAAAAATGCAAAAGCAAAATGTTATTTATTTAAAAAAAAATGTACATACTATTTTTGTCACTCAGTTTTATATATGCATTATGTCTAAATGGTGATTAATAGGAATTGTGTACCTGAGCAAGGGGGACCTTTTGTGTTTCGGTGGTCATCCTCTTTGAGTAACTGTTGACGAGGGGGAAAAAAAGAGAGATTTGTTTTTACATATGGGTTTTTAACAATTTAACAGTTAGTGTCTCTTTTTCTAAACCACAATATTTATTGATAGTCTTTTAAAACATAACTAGAGTTTTTTTTGTTTTGTTTTTTTTGCTTTGGAAGTGATTTGGATTTATTTTTGTATTGTTTTAGCCCTGTTTGCATCGTGTTAGTCATTTTGTGTAAGTTGAAGAAAACAAAACAATGCCTAACCCACACAGATCTGCATCAAAATATTTCTAAAATGTGGTTAGTTAGTCTCTTATTTGTTCAGCCTTGTGTTCATGATCTAAAGTGGACATGCAATATTTCTCCCATTTAAAATTTATTTTTTAAATGTGTTATGTTTGCTTTTTTTTTTCTTAAAGAATTTATGGGCCCTTGGTGGAAGCAGTCATTGTTTTAAATGGTTGTAAATTGTGCTCGAAATTCAACTGCGTATATAACATGTAGATTTCATTTTGATACCAACCCAGGCAGTATGTGTGTGTGTGTTTCTTTTTTTTGTTTTTTGGTTTGTTTTTTTTTTGGTAGCATATACAGATCATGTATTGGCAGAAGAGACCATAAGCCATTGTGAAGCATTTATAGACTTTTATAAACTCATAACCCATATTCAAATAATCTGCTTGAATATGTCTACCAAAGTTGTATGCAGCACAGAGGATGTAAATCATATAGAGAAATCCATCCATCCATAACATATCATATCGTTTTTTTTTTGTTTGTTTCTTTGTTTTTCCCAGTGAATTCTAAAAATTTTTTACTTTGAAAGAGTTTATGTTCAGCTTGTTTCTGAGACATGAACTGATTTCTAACACCGCATTAATGTTAATGTCGTGCCTGCCTCTGGTTACTATATTTAATAGGACGGATCGTGATTATATCCATCCGAGCATTACACAAGCATTCATGATAAGCTCTGCATGCTAATGATGTACTGTTTAGTTTGAGAGTATTATTACCACTCATTCCTCCGAGGCTATATTCTGCCATGACTCATTACCAAAAGCATGAAGCACACGCTCCTTAACTCTCCCTACTGATTTCCTAGATGGTGCTGGAGATAAAGGGGTCAAGATGATTTTATTTTATTTTATTTTGTGTGTGTGTGTGTGTGTGTATCGGACTCCTGGTATCATGAGGATGTGGAAAGGTCGAATCTCAGTCTCGTGCAATCATCACCACTGCATCTTTTCACGCCTGCAAAGAAAAGATTTATTTTGTTTTTTTGCTTTTTTGTTTTTTTTTTAAATTAAATGTACACACCACACTATGTTCAGTGGTACCACATGAACTCTCAGGTTTCAGATATGAATTCTTGGAACATTTCTTGGCAGAAGAAACTTTGTGAACTCTGTTCCTTTTTCTAAATGTGATTGATATCTCATGTAAATAAATGTTTTATGAGAACATGCCTTCTGGTGATCTTGTGTCTAGTTATATACCTTTAAGTTATTGAGCTCTCACTTTAAATAAATGGCGTGTCTTTTTTTTTTGGACGGTCAGTGTTGTAATTCTGACATAGCAATGCAAATATTTCTGCACTCTTCACATTTTGGGTTTTGTGGAAGAAGTAAATCCTAAAATCTTAGCAAATAAGAGTCACGAGTGCTGGATTCTGATCCTGACTTTCAGTTCCTGGCTTTTTCCTCTCAGTCTTACTGTGTGACTTATTGTTTTATTGAAGCCCTAATGCTGAATGCTATTCAAATCAGGATTACAGCATCACAGCATTATTCCTAATTAACACTTTAATCTTAAAATCCTTTGATATTTAGCGTCCATTCATCATTGATGCCTATACCACAGTGCGTTTCAGTTCTAAACTCTGGACAGATTCGTTTTCTATAACAGCAGCTATGGAAGTTTTTTTCTTTTTTTTTAATCAAATCATGTTTACAGTATATTAATGCAGTCATTCTAATACATTATCATTTCTATAGCTAATTCTCAGGAACTTAAAAACCGTGTCATGATTTTAGCAAAGAAAACCTAATAGCTGATATGGTGAAATGTTTTTCTGTGAAGAGACATTTAACATTAATGGAAGGAGTCTCCAGTGTCAGTGCGTTGTAACAGTACATTTTCCAGACAGGACTTTATGGTTTCTCAGTACAGTGACATGCCACATCTAACACACGAGAGGCAGGTGTGACTGTTTATAGCTGCTTATAGCTTAACAGGAACTAATTTGTCTCGTGGTTATTCCACAACAATGAACATAACTATAAATGGATAAAAAGTAACACTTTTTAGTAATAAGTAATTAAAAATTTGCTTTTGGATTATTCCTGTGGTGCAAGAGGAATGAAACACTTCGGGACATGGTGTTACAGGAAAATAATCAACTTGTGCTTTGGATTGGATCACATCACCCCAACCTGGGTGTTGATTATTTTCCTATAACAGCTCGTTACGTTAATGAGTGGAAGCCAATCAGCTCTTATGTTTGGATCAAAAAAAGGTTATTCATTATTATCTTTGGCTGAATGATGAAGATGAGCTAAAAGACAATAATATTGTATACTGCATTACAGATATTATGTTCAAAGAATTTCTTTTAAGATATCAAAATGTGTAAATATAAATCATTTTCTCTTATTTGACCAATACATCAGAAGAGGCTGTGTATTCCCATAAACATTATTCATGCTGCTAATAACTGAGATTAAAAATGCTTTAATAAAAATACTGTCGTTGTATTACTATTAGATATTAATGAGATATGTGTTGAGAAGGACTGAGTTGAGGCCCTTGAGCTGTTTCTCCCGTCTTAAAGCTCTCGTGACTCTACTGTACCCACCAGACTGTAACACTGGATTAACCCTTTTTTTAATACAAGAAGAATAAAATACACATCCTGACATCACATTTCAACATCCATGCAGTGTATCGATTTGTAGTGTCCATTCTTGATGTGACAGAATGCAGGGCAACATTTATACCTGCAGCATTCATGCAGAAATATGACTTATGGCTTATGACTAGTGAAATGCTTTCAAACATAATATCTCAGTGTGTGTGTGTGTGTGTGTGTGTGTGTGTGTGTGCATGCATCATAGGAGTGGCCAGTTGTACTCCATCAGTGATGTCAGATGTTGGGTAAACTCATATCATATATATAAAGAGAAACAGCTCAAACATTTAGTGTAGATTTTGCGTTCTTCATTACACTTAAGGGTGAAACAGCACAATGAAGCTATCTTCAAGAATTTTTATATTACTCTTTTTTTCAGTGGTCCTGTCAAGTAAGTATCCATGTTATATATATATACTCTACCTCTCGCAGCAATGCTGAATTCTTAATACTGACTGATCAGACGTTTTCTATAATAGCAGCCCTGACAGTAGCTTACTTCCTACTGCAAACCAAATTACAGGTTTATATTTAGATACAGGAGCTTGTTCTAATATGGTATCGTTTCTATAGCAACAGCTAATTCGATTAATTACATGGTGAAGTTTTCTGTAAGGAGACATTTATTATTTAAAATCTATGGAAGGAGTCTCCAGTGTCAGTCATTTTTTTCACTACAGGAAGGACAACCTGCATTTTTGTTTGGTCTTATTAAGTTCAATAGAGGGGAAAAAAAAAGAGAGACTGGCGAGGGAACGACTGTTCATAGCTTTTATGTGATAACAGGAACGAAATTGTTTCATGGATGTTCCACAATGTTAATAGTAACTATAAATGGATAAAAGGTATAAACCAAGACTTTGGTTTAAGAGTAATAAAACACTTCGGGGCATCAGGGTAACAGAAACGGTGCTTCATTGTTGACTCCTATAACTGCATGCCCAATCATGTTTAATTCCGTACTTGTATATTATGTACTATGATATTTATTAACTATGATAAAATGTTATAGATATTTTATTTGATACTTTATTGAGTTTACGGAGGTAATTTCCAGCTTATTTTAACTCGATGTTTCCAGTCATAAACAAGTATTTGTAATATATTCATCATTATTATCAAATAATATAATGATTGTCTATACCCTAGGATAATCTAGGAAAATCCATTTTAGAGAGTAGTGTTTAAATAAATTAGTTTTACTGTAAACGTTTGGAAGAATTTCACTGTCAGGCATGAAATCTCTACTAGAAAAAAAACGAGAAGACTTATGATGATGAGAAATCTCTGCTATGTTGAAAAAAGTAGACTGATTGAGAGTTTGCAGCGTGAAAGGGAATAGGGCAAGACTATTGATTTAGACTTACAATTAGTTACTGAGCTGCTACAACACTGACATCTCATGGCCATATGTAAGAGACAAAGTGAACCTCCTGGACCTTTATTTACTCGATTTAGATAAAGGAGCATCTTTCTTAGACCATTTTTGCTGCTAGCTAATCTGTAGTAGACGATAAGCAAAAGTCGATGCTTATGTATGGCTCATTTATCTTTACACTTAAATGCGGCAGATTTTCAAGTAACTTACAACAAGTGAGTAGAGATTGAAGACTGTCAGAGGTACCATAATACAATATGGTTCTATCATATCATAATTTTACTCAAGTAAAAGTGCAACTACTCATGTAAATAATGTCTGTGGTAAAAGTCGCAGCTACAAATTCTTCACTCAGGTTATAGTTGAAAAGTATAAATTCTTAAACTCACTTGAAGTTGATACTGATGGTAAATTAGGGTCTCTTTCACCAAGGAACCAATAAACATGAGAAAACATCAGCAAGGCTAACTTCAAACAGCTTTATTCCTAATCTCATCTAATCTCACCCAGGCAGGGCGGCTTAGTGGTTGGCACTGTTGCTTCACACTTACAGGTTTGGGGGCTCAATTCCTGCCTCTTCCATGTGCGTGCAGAGCTTGCATGTTCTCCACATGCCTCGGGGGTTTCATCCGGGTACTCTGGTTTCCTCCCCCATGCCAAAGACATGCTCTGTAGTCTGATTGGCATCTCTAAATTGCTTTCACCCCATCCAGGGTGCTAAACATCTCATGATCACAAATATGATTGTAGAGCACTGTAGTGTTTGAAGATGTAGTGAGTAGAAAAAGGTTGCTTCTTTAAAAAAAAAAGTCCCAAATAAGAAATCAGAAGATTATAAGATTAATCTGGAATTAAAGCACAGGCTAATTAAACTGGGAATCTTACATGAAGGTTTTGCAGTAAACAAATGACACATTCTTATTACCAAATATTTTAACTAAGCTTCTTAAATCGTAGCACATAAGTGGGAATTTATAACCCTGGTGGTGATTTGACTTAGTGCCTTAGAACCTGTGTGGGCCTGCTGGATGTGTGCCAGTGCTTTGTAAAGCTACATCCATAATTAAGATTTTAACTGGAAAATTTCTTATCCTGAAAAAG
>CM074960.1:18648845-18664673 GCA_037577455.1 Pangasius macronema
CCCACTGTGGTTCCAGGTGGAGACCTGGCCAAGGTGCAGAGGGCTGTGTGCATGCTGAGCAACACCACAGCCATTGCCGAGGCCTGGGCGCGTCTCGATCACAAGTTTGATCTGATGTACGCCAAGCGTGCCTTCGTGCACTGGTATGTTGGTGAGGGTATGGAGGAGGGTGAGTTCTCTGAGGCGAGAGAGGACATGGCTGCCCTGGAGAAGGATTATGAAGAAGTAGGTGCTGACAGTGTGGAGGGAGAAGAGGAAGGAGAAGAGTATTAAGTTGACCTTTCCTTCCTTTTTCTTTTCCTGGTCAGACCAGTCGTCTTTTTATGTGTGTTCTTGTACTTTATTTCATCAGTAGCAAGAGCTAACCAATAAAGGTGGAAAAAGCTTCCTCTGCAGATTTGTTCTCTGTTTCACATCAGTGCCACTCTTGGTCATTGCAGCAGCATGGAAATGGTCTGTGTTCTAGGAGTTATTTAGTGTGTAAACTTCCTGGGCTCGGTTTATGTCCTTTTACATGTGGTTTTCAATAGCAATCCTTACAATTAATAGATCAAAGTTCCATATTGTATGGTTTCCCATACGAAAGCAAAATGGCCCTTTTGGTTTTAAATAGGTGGTTAACTCTTTGAAGGGGGAAAATTAAAAGCTCCAGACAAAAATGTATACAATCCATGAGTGACAGTTCAAAATAGTGATTCATAAGGATTACATAAACTTTTGAACTAAGTATACTTATCTAAGCATTGTGGCTTTGCCTGTATGAACTGCACTCTGAATAGAGTACAATGGTAGTGAAATGAATAACCTGCACCTGTGTTCCGAGCATACACTGTGTTTCTGAGCATACAATGTGCTGAGCATACACTGCATTAAAAGGCTGTACCTTTTCTGTGTGCAGTTATTCTAAAAGTCACCCTATGTTAGGATGAGCAACCAGGCAAGTAACTGGCAAATAATTATAAGGTCTAACGGTTAAATTATGAAAGTAATTATGCTAGCACATTAATAGAAGATCCTGTGCAATCAGGCAAATGAAAAATATTCCATTTTGAGGACAGTCCTGTTTGCAGTCCTAATCTAAAATTGTGCCTGATATTTACATACTGTCATCTGAGACACCATGCTTGTTCCTTCTTTCTGTCTATATGCAAAACTAGTGAGAAGTTGCACTGTACTATGAATGCAGTTGTTGTGAAATATGAAGCAAAGTAAGAATGTTACAGTTGAAAAATAGATTTATTTCCATTCAGTGGTACTGCTCAGCACAATACATTTATACTTGGCATTTTGGGTGTTGTGATTTAATTCCTTTCCAAGGTGCAAACACAAGTATGTGTTAATTAAATCATCTGCATGGGCTGAACAGTTTGGAAGCCATCTGGATTTCTCAATGTTCTGAATGTGTGCACTATTTGGCCAGTGAAAGCATGAATTAATGCATTCATATGAAAACAAACCTATGAATAAATAATATCTTTGACTTTTTTTATTCATAACATGGACATTTGTGGGTGGCACTCTGATGAGAATAAAATACATTGGCAAATTTGCATTGTAAAACACTGCCATATCAAACCACTCCAGTGCAAACAGTTACAAGCCAAAACAGATGAATGCTGTTTCAGAGCATTTACATGTAACTCACTAATTTCTCTTCATATCATTCGATAATGGGTCAAAGACCTAGATGAAGGCTTTAGGATGCATAACTACTGTTTATATCCAAATAAAATCTCAAAATAAAATATTTGGGTGAAGACTACCATCATGGTGCAAACCAATTCTTCAATGCAAAGTTTGAGGTAATAATTACTTCTAATAGGGAGACATTAATCAAAACATATGTTTGCAATATTTTAAGGCAGGGACGTCCAATCTTATCCTCAAAGGGCCAGCGTGACTGCAGGTTCATGATCCACAATCGACTGATTTATCAAGTGGGAACAGCTGTAGATCCTGACTGGCTAGAAATGATAACCTGCAGCCACGCTGGCCCTCTGCAGATTAGCCACTCCTGTTCTAAGGTGACTCTTCAGTACTTGCAAATGCACATGGTGCTGTAAGGTAACATCACAATTTTAGAAAGGTAGAAAAACCCTTAACATACATGCATACAAAACCAGTTTTGTTTGAGTAATCAAACATTGCCACTTCTGCAAATGGTATTTTTAAAAATTAAATTTGCAAGCACAAACATGTTCACAGTACAGTGTTTCTTGAGCTAAACATCTTTGTTGCTAATTTTCGTAAAATTTCAGACACTGTAAATGGAAGTGGGATGTTATATTCAGAAAGAATGAACCTTTCTGAGGCACATCAGACAAAACCATATGACACATCTCCTCACGTGAAATGAAATTCTTGACCTTTGCTTTGTTCTTATACTTAGGCTTATATTTTTATAATCAAAGATTTATTGCACAATCCATTTTTTTACCATGAGTTTTGAAAAAAGTTTGTATGTGTCGTATTTGTTAGAAGACTACATTAGAGACTGAAGGAAAAGGCCTTATTGTGAGACTTTAAGACATCTTATATTATTGCACACTAATAAAGTAGTTTCAACACATTTGTCAGATGGTAACAAGCACAAAACATTTTTTGGCCAATTAGCAGATCTTTTTCCTTCTTCAAATTCACGTGATCCCAGACTGATCAGAAACTATGGCTTTGATTGATAATCAGTGGTAAACCAGTTAAGCTTGACATCAATGCTTGATTTTGCATAAAATATTTTCACCCTTTTAAGTAAATGGCACTGATCTTTTGGGAAGAATCGTTCTTTAAAGCAGCACAATACAGATAAATGCTTTCCATCCTGTGAGAGCAACGCTCTCTCCACCATTCAGACACAGAAACTCTTTCACTGTATGTCATCCTTCAATCCAACTGTACATAGTAACTGTCCTTCAAGTGGCTCGAGAGGGCTTTATTGAGACTGTATCACATCAGTGAAGCCTCAAGGGAAGCATGTGGCATCCATCACAGCTCCTCTCTCTTCTTTCTTCAATATAGATGTTCTTGGTTTGAAGAAAAAAAAAAGATTCTGCTTGAAAATATACATAAACAAAGCATAATTACTCCAGTTTTTGTAATTTCCCCCACTTTTCTTCCCACTGCCAACTCCCACCCGCTAGCAGGGCAGCTGAACACACTTGGAGGAAAGCACTAGCCTTATATTTTCACATACATGAGCTCTCAGACTTCCATGAATGGTTAGTGTTGTTTGGAAAGACTAATGCCATCTTTCCCAACCAAAGAGCACAGGAAATTATGCTCTACTGGACCCCTGTTGCACCACTTGGGTGCCCCAGTTTTCAAAAACTGACAAAACATTATTTATTGATTATTAAAATAAAATAGATAAAATTAGGTGAACTATAGAATCACATTTTATTCATATATGTATGTATACAGTATTAGCACACTTTTTTTTTTTTTTTTTTTTTTTTTTTTTTACCTTGGACATGTTTCCATCAGGATAGGATGTGAACAAAAACAATGGCCAGACCGATATTGAGCAGAATGACCATGCAGATCATAATCGTATTTGGGCCCTGAAAAAAATAAAAATACAAAAACAACATTACAGACATATATAAAATAAATCACTAAATTGGTAATATAAACTTCTCTTAATTGTTAGCTACATTAGCCACATAGCGCCAGGGCAAAGCAGGCTTCAGATACTCAACATGTCTTGTCTGAGTGACTACTTGTGGAATAAGTAGAATGTGAGCTATTTTGATTTTTTTAATGCATACATTTTGAACTCAAGGTTATCTGTTCAGTCCTTGTTAGGGCAGGCTATACTTCTCCAATTCAGGTTATTACTAAATGTTCAGGATCTTCTGATCAGAATTTTTAATATTGAGGATCAACCATCTGGTTATGAAAAATGAGGAACTGGAGCTCGGCATGCACTTTAAAACATTGCACATTTTGTGATGATTTTGTTTTATAATATAACAAAACATTTTATTTGGATGAAACTAACATGCACAAAGATCTAGGTTATGAAGAAAGAAGTCATAAAGATATTTGAAATCATTCAATGGACTTTGCTCAGGAGTCACACAGTGGATCTCAATTCTAGGATTGAACATTCACTCACCCATCTTTAATGTTTTTAGGATCATATTTATATCTTCTAAAAGTGCTTTTTTTCAAAATGTTCAGTATGTTGTCAGTGAGGGAAAGTTCTGGAAATGAGATATCACTACTGAAACATGGTTCTCAAGAACTCTGGAGATGAGTGCCTTTATGCCTTTGTGAAGCATAGCCAGGGGATCTGCACCTTTATGTTCGTTGCACAGTGGTGGAAATCACAACCTACCATTATCAAAGTTATTATATTTATGATTAACTTCTATAGTAATTTTTGGTTTCTTTGAAATATTTTGTTACATTTTGTGGCTCCAGGAAAGTGGACCTTGACGACATTTCATTTAGTCATTATGAGTGTCTGTTCTGTTTAAAACGGAAGAAGTCTCTCATATTACGAAACTTTACAATTATACCACAAGTTCAAACATCTTGACGTACTAGCGCTAGACAGTTCAAAGACCTGGATGACTGAAAACCTAATTAGTCATCAAGACAAACAATGTATTTATTTAACCATGTTAAGCAACATTTTGCAACTATGATAAGCAAAAAAATATCTGCACTTTGTGTGTTTTGCTGGCTGTGTCTAACCTCTTCTGGTGCTGTGATTCCAGTGACTTCATCAGGGGTTTTCACCAAAGCCCTCTGTCTCATCTCAGCTTTGGGGTCCACTTTGGGAGCAGGCTTAACGACTGGTTTGGCGATAGCTTTGGGCTCTGGTTTAGGCACAACCTTGGGTTCAGGCTTAGACACAGCTTTAGGAGCTGGGCTAGGATCTCGTCTAGTAGTTAGGCTAGATTCTTTTCTCAGGGCCGGGCTAGGGTCTCGTCTTGGAACCGGGCTATGGTCTCGTCTTGGAGCCGGGCTTGGTTCGCGTCTTGGAGCCGGGCTACGGTCTCGTCTTGGAGCCGGGCTATGATCTCGTCTTGGAGGAGAAGGGCTTGGTTCTCGTCTCGGAGCCGGGCTTGGTTCTCGCCTCGGAGCCGGGCTTGGTTCTCGTCTCGGAGCTGGACTAGGCTCTCGTTTCATAGATTGCTTAGCTTCAACTTTGTTAGCCGTTTTTCTGTCTTCCTTGGCCTCCCGCTTACTCTCAGTCATTGATGCTGGGCGCTCTGTTGCAGGTTCCCTGGCCTCAGCTCTCTGCTCAGGAGCTTTGTATTCTGGGCTTGCTGCTTTGGAGGGCACTTTGGAGGCAGGAGGAGGTGGTTCTTCTTCATCAGTAGAGGATATGAGGCTGGTCCTTACTGGAGCTGGAGCAGGTTCTGCTGCTTTGGACTCTAAGTCGATCTTCTGTAGAGGCTTAATCTCAAGGTCAGAGCCCTGCTCAGCTTTGGAGTTTTGGCGGCTGGGGGATTGGGATGGACCCTTTGAGCTGGGGACCCTGGGCTCCTCTATGCTTGCCGCTGAAGCTGGTGTTAGAGCTGAATTGGCTGATGGAGTTGAAGGACGACTGCTCTGTCTGCTCCCTGGGCGGCTTCCCCCTCTGCTGCCGCTACCGCCACCTCGACTGCTTCTGTCCCCATTCCAGCTACCAGGACCAAGGAGGTTAGGATCTAGGGAAGCAGAGGTGGTAGGTCCGGGTGATGGTGTGCGTGCTGGACTAATGCTGGGCTTCAGGCTTTCCATTTCGTGCATGAAGGGGCTCTCTGGAGGCATGATCTCCTCAGCCAGCAGTGAGTCATGCATGCCTGTGTCAGCGTTCTCATTGCTCTCAGCAATTTCTTGTAGTGCTCGCTTCTTTAGGTATTCTGGGCCTGAAAGACACATAAAATACAAAACAACTTTATCTCCCAAACGTTATGTTTTGGTCTGTTGATTCTAATATTCATCAAAATATTTAAGGTTATCATATGACAATATAATGGCTCTAGAATGGCTCTTCTTTCTAAAATAATTAAATTTTATAATTTAATATTTACTTTTTTTGGGAATGAAATATAGTTGTAGCAAACAAAAAACCCCAATAATTATGTATAATTTAGAGCTAAATATGATTTCATTATAGGTGTCCAAACTACAGCCTGTGAAGCATTTGCACATCACTGCCATATTTTAACATTTTAAACACCATGTCGACCAACATTTTAAAAATAAAATTCAGGTTATCCACCTGAAAAAAAAAAAAAAAAAAAAAAATCCTGCAATGAACACTAGGTGGCGCTGTCCCATAAATCAAACTGTAAAAATCTATAAACCTCTTTCCTTTCCTCAATATGTTCATGGCATTCGTTTTTTACATTGAAGTTACAAAGCTTTTAGGTTGAATGACTGGAAAAATGAAAGACAAATGCACACAAAGGAGATTTTTAGTCATGTCATCAAAATGAATGCTTTTTGCCAAGTTCAGAGGAAGGTGTGTGTCTGCTTGGCTGTAAAGAAGGAATATAATTATCGAGTGAAAATCTGTAAATCCTGATGTACACAACTTTATTTAATTAAGCAATCAATAGAAAGTAGATAAAGTGTACACATTATGATATTCACTCTGATTAAAAAGCAACATATTGGTGGCAGTTCAGCTGGCCTAATAGTAATTATGCTATTTTAGTTATTTTACAAAAACCCTGTGGCCTCTGACATCAGACTTTTCAATAACAAAAGTTTAAACAGTGATTTAAACAGTAAAAGTCTACATTTCTTGACCTTTTGTTTCCCTTGATGCTCCTTGCATGACAATTAGAAGGGCAGACACTAAGGAATCTGAAAGGATAACTCATATCCATATTTACATTTGGTGCCCACAATACATTCACCCTCTTCCACATGTTCCTTCAAAACCCAGTATAGACAAATTTAGAAATTGAAGACTAATAGAATTGAACAACTGGGGAAGCTGATTATTCATAGCCATGCCTTTTCTATCTGAGACAGAAAGCTCTCATATATATGGAATAATCTATATAGTGTGTCTTTTATACTCATACTGAAATATAAGCCTACTGCAGCTGAAGAACATAAATGGTTCAGAGTTGATTGAGAACTCACACAAGGCCTGAGTGGAGAGTTAGAGAATGTTATATTAATATATGTAGACTGCAGCTGAAGTGTGACATTTAAAAGGATAACCTTTTAACCCTTCACATCACAGATGAGATGTATTACTGGAGCATAATATGGCATGGCAGCAGCACCATGTATAAAATAATGTAGATACAGATGAAGAGCTTCAGGTAATGAATGAAGTTCACCTCAAAAATTAGAATGCAAAAAAAGACACACATTAAAACCAAAAGGGATCTCAGTGACTTTGAACATGGCATGGATGTTGGTGCCAGATGGGCTGGTTTGAATATTTCAGAAACTGCTGATCTCCTGGGATTTGCACACATAACAGTTTCTAGAGTTTACACAGAATGGTAGAAAAACCAAAATCATCCAGTGAGTGGCACTTCTCAGAGGAGAATGGCCTGACTGGTTCAACCTGACAGGAAGTCTACAGTAACTCAAATAACTGCTCTTTACAATCATGATGAGTAGAAAAGCATCTCAGAATACTGGCAGACAGTTGAGATTGTAAAAAAAAATTGTAAGATACTGTCCTGTTTTGGTGAGCCTGTGCTCACATTAGCCTCAGATTCCTGTTCTTGGCTGACAGGAGTGAAACCCAATGTGGTCTTCTGCTGTTGTAGCCCATCCACCTCAAGGTTCTAAGTGTTCTGAATTCTGAGATGCTTTTCTGCTCACCACAGTTGTAAAGCGAGATTAGTTGAGTTACTATAGCCTTCCTGTCAACCTAGTCTGGCCATTCTCTTTTGAGAACTGAAGCTCATTGAGTGTTTTTTGTTTTTCACACTATTCTCTGTAAACTCTAGAGACTGATGTGTATGAAATCCCAGGATATCAGCAGTTCCTGAAATACTCAAACGAGCCCGTCTGGCACTAACAAATATGCCACAGTCATAATGACTGAGATCACATTTTTTTACTGATTCTAATGTTTGACATGAACATTAACTTAAGTTCTTGACCTGTATCTGCATAATTTTATGCACTGCATTGCTGCCACATGATTGGCTGATTGAGTAGTTGCATGAATGAGGATGTGTAAAGGTGTTCCTATTAAAATGGCTGGTGAGTGTATATTGCAGTGTATTGTCTGATATTTAAACTGATATTAATTAAGATTTAATAGTTTTGGATAGGTGTGTCTCTTCAATGTACAAAACATCATAGGTGTGAAGTTATCCATATGAGATATTAGTATTATTTATTAGTTGTAAACAGACATTTTAGGTTGAACTATATTCATTAAACTAATCTAAATGTATTAGTTTACAGAAATTCTAATATGAATTGTTGATACCTGGCTGATAGAATGAAGGCGAGAGTTCTCTGGCCACTACACGTGCAATGCTGGACTCGTTGTTGGCCGCTTGAGCGGCCTGTTCAGCAGCCTCTCCTTTACTCTTGGCATGGGAAGTTCTGCAGAGGAAGGAATTATGCAGTGAGTTACATCTTCTTTCACTGTTAAAAGTGAAATTATTTCACATGACTTAGTGAAAAATTACTTTTAGGCAGATAAGATATATGATGTAGTATGCAAGACAATAAACACGTTCAGTAAAAAGTACTGGTTTAAGTGAACATGGCAACTAAAATGAATAACAGTAGTAGGACTTTATTCACATGTTTGTAACACCATTGTAACCAATAACACTACAGACCACAAATAAAACCAGAATCAAAATAGCAATACTCCAAATATAATCTCAAGGGAAAACAGACCTCTAAATGTAATCCAAGATGGCAGCGTTTCAGGATCATGCCGCAAAAGGAAAGCTATGTTTACCGTGCTGTATTATTTGACTGTCTGTTCACCCTGTTTCAGGTTAAGCTTATTAAATACTTGTTAATTAGTCTAGGCTCTTTTCTGGATCAAACTGTTTTAATTAAGCATGTCATGCATGTGTGAAAAATGATCAGACTGACAGCAGTCGTGTGTCTGTCAATATGAGGATACTTCCAGGCAAACCACATTTACAAATGAGTAATGCAAAAACAGTAAGCTGGTATACAACCACCATGCTGATCCTCCTCTGTGGTCTATTAATAATTCACTACAATATCAGTCACAAGGATAGTCTTGCACATTTGGACAATGCTTTGAAATTTCCCACATGTGCATTTCTGAACTGTTAAACGATCCACGAATGCAGAGATCTTCATCTAATGCTGAATGTATTCTTACTACAGCAACGCACAGCACTGTCATTCCAAGACATTCCCCCTTTGTCTTTATTTGGAAGATGGGACAGCAGTTGTCTGTCCTATTTATAAAAAGCACAACCCCTCAGCACTAAAGAATCCTTCACCATACCCTACTCAGGTAGTAATGGAAACATGTAAAATCCCAAAACAGAAAACAATATGAGACAAAAGGTCCTATGACTCTAGAGTCTGTGTAAACTGTGTAAAGTGTGAACGCAGAGATCATGCTATATTAGCAGGTTATTAACATAGGACTCATCAGGCATCAAGCTGGACCTGAGCTAATTTAGCAGCCAGTTTCTGACAATGAGATATGACCAAGGCTGCACTGAGTACCACTCAGTTTATTCTTACCAAATAGCTTCTCTATTATAGTGCTTTAGAACAATAAACAAATCATGTTCTCGGAGCATAGCAACGACATAAATAATGACATGAATTTCTAATGCTGTACTGTGTGAGTTTTGATTCTTAGCCTAAAAAGTTCATTTAATATTTCTTTCAGACATTTTTCTTGTTGCCTTAGGTACAAAATATGAATACTTTTTTTTAAAAATTATTTTTATTTCCCCCATTTTCTTCACAATTTGTTCACCCACCAGCCAGCTCTCACCTATCATACAACAGCTAGCAACCAAGGAAACTGCTAGCATGTGCTTCCAACGTGGAAGGCAGGCAACTGCAATTTTTCGAACTGCTGCATCACAGGGCAGCGTAACACACTCTGCGGAAAGTGCTATCTACCCTCTTCCGCATACATGAGCACACAGATGCCCTTGATTGTGTACTGTCCCTGTGATTGACAGGGGAGAGAGAGAAAGTATGCCATCCTTCTCACCCAGAGAGCACATCCAGTTTTGCTTCCTTGGCTCCTGGCCACACATGGCTGTGACATTGTTTGGATACAAACTCACAATCTCCTGATGACAAGCTAAATGCTTTTCTGTTGTGCCACTTGGAAGCAAAAATACACGTAACTTTTAATATAATATTGTAAAATTATCGAAAAGGCTTTATTCAACAACAACCAAAAAATATTAAATAGAAAGCTAAAAAAGAGAAATGATGCTATGGGGATATTCAAATGGATTTTTTTTATTATAAACTAATAACATAGTTAAATAGTAGGCTTCTATGTGCAATAAAGAGTGTCTATATCCTGTGAATATTGGTTATTGATTTAATGAAATTAAACTTATTAACCTCTTAAACATCATTGCATGTCCAGGTACTCATCAAAGTGTATTTCATATCTTCAAACTTTCTTCAAATTTTGAAACAATCATCTTACACAAGACGTCAAATATTTTTCTAGAGACATTTCTGCAGAAATATATAATTTTGTTTTTGTGATTTATCATTTTAGATGCTTAAAGTACTCATGTGGGGATATTATAGACCAAAACACCATGCAGCAGAGAGTTAAGCTTTGTATATTTCTGAGTGTTCATAGTAAAATCAGCATTCTATCATGTTCCGTTCAATACGATTATCAAACTTCATGTAATTTTGCTAAGAAACACCCAAATGGATTTCTGAGGATATCTAAATTCTCATAAATTCTCAACACTACTCATTCCTTTTAGGTTATATTTTCATCAATTCTTTCTGAAGCTGTTTTGTTGACCAACACAGTGCTGTAGTGTTTGAACTGGTGAAAGCATCCTTATGCATAATGAGTTGGAGCATTGCAGATTGAGATTACACTGGGAATACTTGACGTGCTGTAACATTATCCTGGCCTCAAAATAGCCTCGTCCACTTTAAGACTGTTTAGACGGCACTTCCCAACGGTGCCATTCGAAGGGCTCATAACTGCCTGTAGTGAATCTTAGATCTCCACCTGTCCGCAGGCAGTCAACACAGTTCTCCACTCCCTGCAGGGTTACTTAGCTTAGACGTGACTGATGCAGTAATGCAGCTGCCTCTTGCCTATTGTTCCATTCTTTGTGAAAGGCTTCATACAGAACTATTTCATGGTTCCTTGGTTTGTTCGTGTGAGGTAACCAATACAATCTCACAAAACTCTAACCAGTGCAAGCCAGTGGAGTTTACATGAAAGAAGTCATAAGAAAAACTATGACTGCTAATCCTGTCACTAACACAGTTTTCTTATGAATTCTGTGGATTTTTTTTTACAAATTTGCAATCATAAAAGCATATTGGGTAGAATATACTGGAACTACATGTACAGTAAGATTCTTATATTTAAACTATTACATATTGATAAAAGACCATCACAGGTTAGATGTGAAAATGAAACAAACATGAATAACCAACACAGCTTTGTCCTCTTCTAATGCACCTGTAAAAAGCTTGTGAAAAGTCCAGGCATGTACACATAAATGGGATAGCTCATATAATCTCTAACAACAGATTCTGAGGCCAAAGCACCAGTTTTTTGACCTCTGTATTATAAGCTTCTACTTAATATTCATGTTTAACCCAGACAGAACCTTATAATACTAAAGTAATTTACTAAAGGTTAGTTTACTCCTATTCTGACTGCCAACGATTCCAATTTTTAATTTGTTAATGAATGAAGTCATACTTTTTTCCATCTAATTGGAATGTATTTGAATCAAGTTATCACTTACTTTATATCAGCTATAAACAGTTATTCCCTCAAAAGCGTCTGTTTTTGCTCTCACACTCTCTCTCGAAGTTAAACAACAAAAGTTGCAGCTTGCTATGTTACCCAGAAACTGGAAAGTGCAAAGTACTGACTTTCCTGTGGCGGAAAACTTACTGACTGTTACAAAGCACTGACATTGGAGACTCCTTCCATAAATGTTATATAAACATGGCCTTACAGAAGACTTCATCATATCAAAGGTTCTATGTTTTTTTCTTTGTTAAATGACAAATTTTTAAAATGTATTTATTATTAACCTTAGATTATTGTAAAGTGTCTGCCATAGAAGTTCCTGTAAATGAATTGCTATTATATAAATGATAATGTATTAGAACAAGCACATTGATATATACCTGTCCTTTGAATTAAAGCCAGCATGACTGCCAGAGCTGCAGTTATAGAAAATAAGTACCCTCTGACTAAAAACACTAAATTACTAAAAATATGCTTTAAGATAAATGGCTGAATAAGAAGATGAGGGATTTGGAGGGAGTTAATATGAATGTAGGCCGGAAGCAGTGCCTTAGCCTTCAGTTCTCTACTCCTATCACTTCAGGTGGTCACAAATTCTGACTCGTGCTACAGTTTCTAGAGACATTCCAGTGATTACTGGGCCCTGCTACCTAGTGATAAGCCAGTCATCTCACAGTGACAGCAGTTATGGGGCACATAAGCTCTAGCAGGCATCCCACGGGTCATTCAATTATAAGTGAAATCAGTAGAATGCATGTGGCGGCTTCATGTCCAGGCTTAACCATCACAACTGGTATCCTTGGATCAAACAGTAACAAAGCAAATCTGCTGAGCAATCATAAATAGAATCGATGCAACATAAGGGGGAAAAAAACAATTAAATGACAAATTTATGTGGGGGTGTATCCTCCATGCCTGTGTTACCATGTGGCCAAGCAGTAGGTGGAGAGACCTTTGACAGATGGCAGCTGAAGCAACTAGTCAGCTGACAAACACTTTGAGGCTTATAAGCTTATAGAGGACTATATCGTCTTCAAATACCAGAGAATGTCCAATATTTGACCTCCATTAAGAAAACAACACCAGTAGCATGCTCTTAGTACTGAGAAATGAAGATGCATGGTTTTGTGTGGTTTCTGCTAGTCTTGGCAAGTGACCCTTCACCGAAAGTACTGATGCCATTTGAATATTCTGAATATCATCACAGAAAAAGCAGACTGTTAGGTTGGAAACTCTACAACAGGGAAGCAGTAACACTGAATATCTTTGTAAATATATGTTAGAGCCTGGAAAAACCCTTCACATAATGAAATTTCGACGTTTTCTACCATATATAGTTCTGAAAAGTATTTTCACGCTACTTTCCTGATCTGAAATATGTTTCTCTTTTGCATTTCAACCAGAAGTACATTTCTAGCATTTTAAACTTTGGTTACCTAAAACAGTTTAAAGGAGAAAAATGCATTTAAAGTGCAGTGCATGAGCATGGACATTTTGACAGCCGGAATCTGATTACATGACTGAATTGATTAGGTTTATGTCCATTTCTCTACGGTGCTTAGCTCTTCAACAACTTGATCAAAGTGTGACAGTCACTTTATGATCTAAATCACACTTAGCTAGCAAGGTTTTAGACGTCTTTTTTTTTTTTTTCTTTTTGTTTACCACCATGGTGACTAAACTGGCTCCGTACCCAACGTTATCTTTGCTGATAGACTAGCCAAGTCTATAAAATCATTTCTATGTAATTTTGGTGAAATATTTACATGGTTTCTAAATGCTGAAGTGTAAATGTGTGTTATGTACAGAATTTGTTTTTTGACAAAACCTGATTTTTGCCAGAATTCAGCCACAGCAATATCCGATGGGTTTTCCCAGACCACCACACATATGACACCCATGGCTCACAATTGGTGTGATAAGGCAACTTTTAATAACTGAGATTCATTTCAGAGATTGTCCTTGGATTGAAAGGATGGCTTACAAATCCCCACAATTTTAGGATTACACTTGCCATCCCTCTGCTTACAAAGAATTAGACTGAGCTTTTCTATGAGGCGATTACTCTAAAAGGTGTAGCTCGTCAGGGGATGAGTTTGAATCCTGACAATGACATAGCCATACTTGGGAGGGGTGAAATACTCTCTCTCCCCTGTCAATAACAGTGACACTAGCCAATTGTGGGCATCTGTGAGCTCAGATATGCAGATAGCTTGTTCCTCTGAGTGTGTTACACTGCCCTGTGAAGCAGCAGTTTGAAAAGATGCAATTGACTGGCTTAACATGTCTCAAAGGAAGCGTGTCTTAGTCCTAGCCCTCCCTGGTTGGTACCTGTCTCATGGTAGGGGAGAGCTGGCTGGTGGGTGGCAATTGGCAGGTGACCAAATGGAGGTGGTATTAAAATCTTTTTAAAAAATTTAATGCATTTTGTGTGGATTTAAATAAAATATCTGTAAAAAAAAAGAAAAAAAGAAAAAAAAAGAAAGATCTCTCCATTTGTTTATCAGCGTAGTTGGTGTCATGCCATCTGTCACCACAGCCCATATTATTCCAATGAATCAAATATGCGACTTGATTTTTGGACAGTGTCTTGCGCAACAAAGCAAAGTCAAAGACAGGGATTTTCGGCAAGTATGCTGCCTATCCAAAGCCAATATTTAATATCATACAGTCTTTGGCCTGTGAGAACATATTCAAAGCTGCTGGTTTCCATGTGTCAAAAAAAATCTGAATTTTGTTCTTAACATAAATGTCAAATATTTACATTAACCCATGACAGGTAATGTCAATGCTGTATCAATGAAATAGGAGAAAGGCAGTCACTTTAAATACTGCCTAGTGTATTTAGACCAGGCTTCATACCATGTTATTAAAGTTAAGATGAGCTAACGTTAAGATCACCTAGAGAACTTTGACTCCAGATAAAGGCTAGGTGTTGGACATCAATATACTGCAAGTGATGCCATTCACTTACAGGCTGAGTAATATTTATAACTACTGAAAGATCTGACACCACTGCTGACGCAAGGCTTTGCATAGCTTTCCACGTGTGTAGCTTTGAACAGGAGCACCAGAACAGAAACCTTTCTTGATACTCCATTCAACTGAACTTAAAAAAAAATCACTTTTTTTTTTAATATAGTCCAGGACTGTCTTTGTCATATTTGTACAAAACCAGGGAGGTCAAACTTATTTTAGGTAACAGGCCACATTATGCTTAGTCCAGTATCAAGTTGGAAAGATGAGTTTAAGACCAATAACACATCAACAGCTCATGAAATGTGTTGATTTATCATCATCAATCTGAAAGGTATGTTATGATTGAACATATATGACCTACAAAGCAGATGAACAGACTTTACAGTGGCTTGCATAAGTTTTCACCCTCCTGAGCTTTTTCACATTTTGTAGCGTTACAATCTGGAACTGAAATGGACTTAATTGGGATTATACACAAAATATCTCATAACATTAAAGTGGGTTATGGGGATATAAATACAATTTGAACAATTTTTACAAATAGAAAACATAAAAGTTGTGATTGCATAAGTATTCACTCCCTGGCTGTGAAACCCCTAAGTTAGTTCTATTGGAAAGAGACATGTTACAGCATCAAATTTTCAGCTTGCTAATGAAGAATGATTATTCATTCGCACATTTTGTCAGTAGATGAGTGTATGGCTTTCAGTTTAGTGCCCTTTTCCCCCCATAAAGTCTAACTCAGAACATTTCAAGTCAAGCACGGTCAACAAAACAATTTTAATTCCGAACATGGACTTTAAATTCAACCGGTGGGTTGGATTATCAGGCTGTACGTTTGACACCCTGAATTAAAGAAAAGAGTTGTGATGATATAAAGAACAAAAAATGCTATTCATTCCAAGGCATATATGCACCCAGATGAG
>CM074960.1:18664718-18676922 GCA_037577455.1 Pangasius macronema
GAATCGATTTATTTCTGTAAAGCTGCTTTGTGACAATGTCCATTGTTAAAAGCGCTATACAAATAAAATTGAATTGACTTGAACTGAAATATATTTAAAGGTTTTTAAAACCTTCACTTGCTATTTTTTTACTCACTAGCTGGCATCAAAAAGAAGAAAAACAGCAACACAAAGATACAAAGAGGGACACAATAAATGTTTGTACACAGTCATCTGAAACCTTGATTATGATCCAGCAATTATGTTTGTTAGATCTGGAGTGTGAAACAGCACTTATCCTGGCACACACTGTAACACACTCTACATTTACAGTTCATTATCTGCAACAGCCATTCAAAAGCAATACTCATAAATATATAATCTGCAAAGCTTAGCAGGAACATACTGTTACTATAACTCCAAAACTAAGAATGGGAGACCTAGGCTGATTGTCAGCTTCTGAGAACTGCTAGCTATCAGCTGTTACATTCTCCTGCAATTGTGATACAGCAACAGTGTGTGTCCATATTTAGGCAGGCCTCCCTTCTGACACCAGGGCCATGTCATTTACACCCACTGAAGAGCCTTAGCTTTCAGAGCACGCCAGGCAGTGCTCAAAATACACTGCAGCAAGCCAAACCCAGGTCTGGACCTCACTGTCATAACTCAAGCAGCTTGGATTGTTTCACCCAAAACAGGGTATTCCCAGTTATGAATAGTGGTTCTTTTGATACTTCGACAGACAAAAAAAAAAAACAAGTACAGCAGAAACAACCTCCATATTTACAGTGTGAGAAGAGCAGAGCATAGCGAAGTTCTACAAAACTGAGTAACACCATCTTTCCCACTCAGATTTTTTTTTTATCTCGCAGCCACAATCACAGAAAAAAAGAGTACTAAGTTATACCATTTCTTGTTGCCTGGCTGGTTCCCTTAAGTGTACACCTTTTGTACCTATAGTATGTATCTTTTACTACTTTAAAAAGCTCTTACTTAGCTTTACTCTAAATTGTAATTATCATCCACTTATGTAATTTTTTTTAATGTACACTATATCCACATTACAGTTTAGTACCTATCAGAGAGTGCATGGCTGTACTAGAGTTTATTATGATAAATAAATATAGAGACAAAAAGCCTAATGGCAGAGAAAACTGTTCCAAAACTACCAGCACAGTGTTTTTTTATGAATCCCAGAGCATTTTATTACATCCACAAAAAAGTATTTCTTCTGTCATTTATAATTTATAATACAAACCTGAAGCTTTGTATTACAAGTCAGTATTTTGTCAGGCATGTCAAGGCACTGATAAAAGGCACCGGGTAAACTACTGCTCTGTTTGAAATGCAAAGAACAAGCCCATTTTTTTTTATATGCAACCACTCATCAAAGCAAATAAAGCATGATTTGTGATATACAGTGTCACATTAGCATCCGAAATTGTACCACAATGCCATACTGTAATTTGAATCCCACCCTTGGAATGCACTGACACATAATAACACATTTCATACTGAGAAAAAAAAAAAGTTTCCAGGTAAATCAGAGACCACCGCAGTGAGAATTGTCTGCCTCCTGACTCTGCATTAAAAATGTAAAAACACTCTTGGAGGATCTTCATGTAGCCTCAACACAGCCACGATGAGACAGAGAGAGAGGGAGAGAGTCAAAAGCCACCAACGTTAATAAATCTGCTTGTCTCTCAGGTAAAATATTTAGAGTTCTCTGAGCCACTGACAGGCTCTGTGGCTCGTCATTGGGACACTCGCTCTTATAAACAGTGTGCTAATTCCAGGTGGTGAGGCTTCCCTCCTTGTAAGGAGATGCACAGATGAAAACAAAACAGCCCTGCTCTCAGAACTGGTGAGAAGTGCATGTACCACAGATATAGTAAGTCAAAGTGCAACAGTTGAAATAATAGACTGTGTATGGTGTGGAGAAAATAAGTCCTCATTGCTGGAATTATAATACAGTGCAATACTTTACAAAAAACAAACATTTTTTGTACACTGTTAACATTATTTAAAGTCATAATCTACAAAGATGTTAATGTTGTGCAGCATGTAAACTTATAGAGAAGTGTTCTTATAAATACTTATAAATAGTTTTTTAACACACACACACACACACACACACACACACATATATATCGTGTCGTGTGTGTGTGTGTGTGTGTGTGTGTGTGTAAACTGCCCCACTACCTCATGTCCTACATCTTGCAATGAATCACCTTGGACATGCCTCATTTGTAACAACAAATCACAGGCTTCCTCCCAGCTGCCATGTGCATGTCACAGCACGAAGTCGGTTTTCTCCTCAGTTATGTCATATTGTCTGTGGAAGTCACCAACACGTGTTGTCACCGCATGAAGTATACTGAGACTTTTACCTGAGTGTGAATTTTGGGTTATAATATACACTACTGCAGTCTGTATTAATCAACACAGTAGTTTTCCAAACCCAGTTCAACGAATAATCTTTTGCCGTGTATTAACCTGGACCTGGATTTCTACTGCTTTTCTTCATCGTTTTTAAAGACTGTTCATGTAGTTAATCTGCTGTTATGAAAATATTAAGTGCTGACAACAGACTTGTGGAAATCTACATAGAGGAAAACTGCTCATCCCATCACTGCAAGGTCAGAGTTCACACTGTAAACCAACATTCTGGTATCCGGTAGCTGACTAAACTGAGACCTGGGCAGCTGGTTATGCCTACTTCTGCTTTGTAAAGACCAGACAAAGACCAGTGACTAAATACAAAAAAGTCAGATACCAAAAGACCTAGACAAAGCATGCTGTTCTCACTGTGAGAGAAACGTTCTCCTCTGCTAAATGCTAATAAATGAGAATGGGTATGTTTTGAATGGTATCATGTAAAGATGTTACTCACTAGGAATCTAATACCTAATAAACAATTACCTAACAGAGACCCATACATAGAGAAAACTGACAGTAATTACATCAAGTAGTGGCTCTTACTGGGACACAACTCTAGAAGTGTAAATTTGCTAATAAGGTGTTTATCCCGTAAAATCTTACGTTAATAATCTCTTCAGTCATCTCAAAGTGTATTACTCAGTAACTACTATGAATTATTCGCTGTTGAATCTACTAGGAAAAATATGCCGTTTAACGAGTGAGGAGAAGTCTGGTCCTGTGAAAATTATTTATTTCCACAAGTCCTTTTAGAGATTACACAAATCTCCCTTTGAGGCCTATTTCCTTCTTCAAATCACCAGACTATTATGATATGTTTAAAGATTGTAGCAAGTCTCTCTCTCTCTCTCTGTGTGTGTGTGTGTGTGTGTGTGTGTGTGTGTGTGTGTGTGTGTGACATTACATCACTTAAGGTTGTTTCCCTGCTTTACTTTGATAAGCTCACGCAGAGTTTGATAAGTTAAGGCTGGTGTATTTATATAATAACACCTATAGTATACCTTTATTGTTTAATATCTTTTAATAACTCATAGGTTACACTGAATTTCTACTGCATATCAAAGACATTCAGTCACAAACATTGACACTGACCTTGAGCTGGCAATTTCTGCTTTCTGTTTGGCAATGGCAGCGGCCCTTTGTGCTCCCTCGACACTCCTTTCCACTTTCTGCTTGACCTTGGTGCCCTTCAGTTGAATCACCTTCTTCCTCACAGCCTTCACGAGCACGTTGTGTACATACTTGCCCTCCTCTTTACCACCCTCAGCGAAGGTAGTGCAGCCATAGCCATGCCGCTGGTTGTCCAGCCACTCGCCCTCATACTTGAGGCCACTGGAGCGCTCACTGATGCCATAGCCTGACCGTTTATCATTCTTCCACTCACCCATGTAAACCTCTGTAGTGGTGGCGTCAATGTCAGACTCGACAGGTGGGAACTCGTGGCCCTCGCCCTCTGCTTCGCTGTCACCCATGCTGATGGTGGAGTTGGCATCACTAGTCGCCGAACTGAGGGCCGACTCACTGCGCAGGAAGCTGATCTTGCTCTTCTGGCTGGAGAGGGATGTGCGGGATTCTGACTTGGTCAGCTTGCCCAGCAGCGAGCCGCGCCGGAAAAGACCCCGCTTCTTTGGCTTGGCAAGTTCAGGGTCACCATGTAGGCTGAGGGCAAAGCCACCACGTGAAGGCCCCGTAGGCATGGATGGGGTGACAACAGTCTCCTGGCCTGACGCGTTTGTGGTGGTGATGATGGGAACATCCTGCTGCAGCAGTGTGCCATTGCTTTGCTCGCTACGCAGTGAGGTTAGCGAGTTGCGCAAAGGAGAGCGCACCACAGCGGCCATACCATATGGAACGCTCTGACGCACACCATATCCATGTCGCATTCCACCGGTAAACTGGCCTTGGAAGGTGCCTGCCGAGACAAGGTCTAGTGAGCATAAAACACTAGTAGATATATGAGAGCTATAAAGGCAAATTAAGGGGCAGTGGTAATTCTGACATTAATATTCTGCACTAGTGACCAGAAGATTGTGAGTTCAAATCAGAGAACTGCCAGAAACCCCACTGATGGCCTGTTGACCAAGGTTCTTAAGCCTGAATGCTCCAGGTTTACCATTTGATGGCTGGCCCTGCACTCTGAGACCATAAAAAAGCCTGTAAATATGGGGGATAGACACATTCATTCATCTTCATTATCCTGGTGAATCCTAGAGCACAGTATATTAAACCAATGGTTCTCAAACTGGGGTCCATTAAGCAAATCAAGGGTGTCCTTGATTTCTCATTTTTTTAAATTAGTGGCAAGTCAAGGTCCATAATCATGGTTATTACATTTATTACTGAGTTCTTATAATTATTATCATATTTGACTGGTTACTTAAATTCAGTGGGTTTAATCTAAATCATAAAAATCAATAAATCAAAAACAAGTAGTCAAAATAATGCCAAATTGGACCTTATTTTTTCTGTCAGTGAAATGTCCAGGACTGAAAAGATCTACGGCTCTAATAAGTAGCCAATATATTATTGCTCACACTTATGTAACAAGCTTAATATTTGAATAGTTGGACTATGTTCATAAACCAAATCATACGGGGGTCCTTGGGATTTATTGTACTTTTAAAAGAGACCCTGGCTGTACAAATGACATAAAAATGACATCTGGAAAAACAGACAAGAAAATTATTTCTGCTGACATAAGTGTTTCATGCTAATCCATACCCACTACTTGCATGTTCTCATGACAAATTCTAGAGCCATAAACCACTTACGGTTATTTTCTGTGTGTCCCTGAGACTTGAGGTCAAGCAACACATGGCTGTGTTCATCACTTCCAGGACACAGGTAAGACATGCCAGAAGGGTATACTCTGAATGCTTTGTCCTTCTACACAGTGCTATACCAGCAGCACTGCTTTACACCCCACTGAATGTGGCAACTCAGCCTTCTATAGATAAATAATCTTACAAATAAAGGTTTAATGTTGATATTGATACATATTTAAAAATTTTGTAGTTACATTTCAATTATATTGTCTCATTGAATCCTTAGCAGTATATTTTCATACATATACATAACACCTCTTCATATTTTTTGAGTAAACAACCAATATGAACCAGGATTAAATATAATATTATAAATATCTAATGGCTGTGTGATAACATCTACAAACATTTGCTACTGAACATACCTGGAAAAGTAATCTGCCAAACAAACATGTATTTTATTGTATTTTAACCACTAAAGAACAGGGACAGGAACGCTGGGATTTTATATTCATCCCAGACTCTCAAACACAGAGCGGGAACAGAATTCATTACAGCTTTAATTTGTAACCCCCTGCTCCCCTTTCCTTTGGCAAACACTCCTTAGTGATGGGCATTTACCCAGCAGGCCATCTGTGGTGACGCCATGGTGCCACCTTTATAATCCGTTAAGCGACTGGGTTTCTGTCAGAATCCATTACTCTTTATTGTTCTTTTCTGAAGACCAGTCAACTTTAAAGTCCTGCACACATATAAACACCGGACGATGTGTTAAACTGAAACTGGGCTTCTTGCTGTGTGGGGATCTCCATAATTTGACCTGAATTTCAGTTCCCGTTTTAGGTTAAACACGTAGCAAATGACTGATGGCCCAGTTTTGGCCCACATTTACCCCTTCATGCAGTCCATATACCACAGTGGAATGACAAATCCAAACTGACTGCCAGATCACAACCACTACACCACTTGGTTAAAACCGAATCTCAGGAATGATATGAACCAAAACCTACAATTGGGCACTTTTCATTTAACACAAAATTTTAGACCACAACGCCACAGATGATTCTGATGCAGCTAAACTCAATCATTTTCAGCAATGAATTATCTACAATGAATTGTAGTTCATATCTGGCAGTCTTATTGAATTTTGAACTTTGAGCATGCCAGAATTTTGGAGAGAAATTGCCTTAATACTGCAAAACAAAAGTTTTGACACTTGGCTGGACATTAGTATACGAGTGTGGAAAACATTTTTTTAAAGTCACAAAGGGATTCTCAGGCTTTTTCAGCCAGGGACCTCTTTAGCTGTAATATACATGCCATGGACCAATTTTTAATCATGGAGATTAAATACTCACTGTGTGAGTGCTGCCACAAAGCTCCTAAGTCACCGATAGGAGGACGGCATAGGATTATGCTAAACTCACATGACACATTACAGCTACAAATACACTGGTGGCAATGGTGGTACCTAAATCAAACATGATAATGGATAGAAAAAAATTCTTTATTATCCCAAGCTCACTTTGAAAAATGTTTGTTTATGACCCTATTTTTCCACATGCTTGAATTGCGCTGATTGATTACGTTCAGCAAAATGTCATCATTTTCTTTAATCATAGGTCTATCTTGTCATTTCCATCTTATAATCTTTCCATTGTATAATCCACCATAGGAAGAACGCACCTTATTGGTACAGGAGTCAGCCAAGATTTTACTGGGATCATATCATACAGTGAGACAAGTAATAATCTTAAACGACAGCTGAACCTACAGTATAAAACCGGCTTTTCATTAGAAACTTTGTGGTAGAACCTTGTCGTTGCCTGTTTGTGGTTACAGTGGTGCTAAGAAAGACAGTTCAAGATTGCACACCTCAATTCATGACCAAAGAATTGTGCGATTGTTATTCGCGACAACAAATATACAGTGTAAACCTGACTTTTGGGCGGGCGCTCTTTTAATTACGTCATCACCTGGCGCATCACCCCATCCCTTTATACAGAAGATTCGCTTTGGCGCAGCAGTGGGAACGCAAAACAATTCGCATTTTTAGTTTAAAGGGGAAAAACTTTTTTTTTTTTTTAAACAAAAACTGGATAGAAACTCACTTTACCAGAGACACCTGTTAAAGGAGGAAAGGTGAATTTGGGTTGTGTTCAGAAGTTTTTTTGTTTGTTTGCTTTTTTCTTAACCCGCTAAACTCACCGCCATCCGCGTAGGTCTCGGTGCCGTAGCCGTCCTGCAGGCCGTTATTCCACGTGCCCTCGTATTTGGCGCCGCTGCCCAGGCTCATGCGCGTGCCGTACCTGCCTTTGAAGCCGTGCGTCCACTCGCCCTTGTACACCCAGTGGCCTTTGGTTTCGACGCCCAGGCCGTGGCGCTTGCCTTGAGCCCAGTAGCCCTCGAACGTGTTGCCGCTGGGCCAGGTGTACACCCCGACCACCTCGAAACCGTAATTCCACGAGCCGGAGAACTCGCCTTGACCCTTCGGACCCGTGCAGATGCCGTGGCCGTGCGCTTTGCCGCCTTCCCAGCCGCCGCAGTACGCGCCGCCGTCATCGAACTCAAAGCGACCTCCACTCATCCTTTTTGAATGAAAAAAAAGGGGGAAAAAACTATTCTTCAAACTTGGACTGAGCCTGTGACCTTTTCCAAAGTGAAGTTAAATTGTTAAAATGTGTATTTCCGCCAAGGGGAACTCTTGCTCTTGAACGTCGGTCATTGTCGGTGCGTCTAGTCGCTGGCGCGCATCTTCTGTTGACAGCTGTTCTGTTTTATCCCAATTCTTGTGTGTTTTTTTTCTTTTTACCAAAAAAAAAATAAAATAAAAAATCCACAGGTATTTCGCACTAAGTGATGAACTTCCTTGAGAAATTGTCGGTACAGAGCGGATCTGACTAGGGAGAGGGAGTTACTTTTCTTTAGTTACATGTTTTTTTGTTCAAGGTGAGTACCATTGAGTCGAATTGGTGAGCCGGTGGTCTTCATGGCTCTCCCCTCTCCCTGTCTCCCGTCTTTTCTCCACCGAGCTCGGTTAATGTTCCAGCACTCCCAACAAGGATAACCAGACCCCGACGCTGTATCCAAAAATACAGCCCAATCCTGCCCCGGCTACAAGGCCCTGCTCAACGCCGTGCCAGATCACTTGCAGTTGAAGGGGGTGGGCGAGCATGTGGCCATATCAGGTTCAGTGAAATCTGTGCCAAGCTGACTGGGTGTTCCAAAAAGTTTCATTTCATGAATTTTAGATGTGAAAAGCTGCTAATCAAAAGTGTTGGGTTAATGTCTTGATTAAGTTCCTAACTGGGATCTGGGTCAAATTATTATCCCACTGAAAACATACACAAATAAATTAATTAATAAAATATAATTGATTAATTAATTAATTAAAATAATACTACTACTACTACTACTACTACTAATAATAATAATAATAATAATAACAATCTCAGAATGTCTTATTAAAGAATAATTTCTGTTTTTTAACCCAGTATGCCAAATTTATCTTTAAATGACAGACCACTATACAAAATTATGCAGGTGCTCAGAAATAAATATACCAAATTTTACACTTCCTTGTCACTCAGGTGGTATCATCAATGTTACATCTCTTGTATGTATCGTTCACCTTTAAAATCTAATTTAAGGTCCTCTGACGCACCTGTAAAGCTTTACTCTAAGGGGCTGATTTATTGTTTTTTTATTTCATAACACATATAATTCCCTGAACAGGATAGTTAAGCCCAGCAGAGGAGCAAAATGCCCCAGGACATAATGTGAGAATGTTATCTAGACCATATAATTTAGGTTAAATGAAGTAAGACAACACATTTTCTACTTTGGTACAACTTCCATTCATTTTTTCCCTTCACCTTCTTGCTGTACATGTTTTAGTATCGAGTGTTTTGAATTGAATTGAACCTCATCAATTATGCTTCATGGAGAAGTTAAGGAGTTAAGGAGAAGTTAGCTTCTCCCTAATCAGTGAATACTTTTATTAGCTGCAGATGGTTCAAATAGAGTAACGTCAGGACCACATAAACATGGAGGATTTGACATGTAGCAAACTATTTCGTTGTTCTGATTTTCTTAATGTGGATGTAAAATTTTTAATTTTAAGAATTAAGTTTGTCTATGCAGTGTCACTGATCTAATGAGAATGTAATAATAAGCTCAGGGATATGGGGAAATGTTGCTGTCTGACCAAGCTCTATAACAGGCTCCAAAGAAGGTGTTAAGAGGAAATGTGATAATTTGGTGAATAACAACATCCTGCAGAGCATTGAACCTCATAATATCATGTTTTTAAGACATATAAAGACTCCTAAAAATCGTCTCGAAACACTATATTGAACATGTTGGAGATTTAAGTTGAGGTTTGATCAGTGGGGATAAATGACCACAGCGCGCCCTCTTGTGGCCATTATGTGTAATTAATAGAATTTGAATTTGTATTAGTAGAAATTAAAACGTTATCATAATAATAATAGTAATATGTAAATAAAAAATATTAAAGTAGTAGCAAAACATGAAAAATTAGTAGAAAGAATATGTTTCATCAACACTATGCCAAAATAGAAATTTGTAACTTATAATAGGTTGCAATGTTGTTATCATATACTGTAAGTACACAGCCTATAGGCTGATAAATTCAATAAAACCTGTACTACAAAATGGCCAATGTTGAATGTGTCTACTAGTGCACCAGTGTAGGGCAATATGTGTCCTGAAAACAGGGATCCATTTAGGATCGAGCCACTGACAACTCCTCAGTGTGCAATGTGTCGCCTCAGGATCCTAATGAGCCATGGCTGTGGGACAAAAATAGAGAAGCGCACACCCTGCTGGCCAAAACGAGGTATTGCAAAACTGAGCCTGGCTAGGAACACTTAATGTTAAGAATTTGTTAAAATTTAGCAAACAATTCGAAAACCTATTCCCATGTTCCCATTTTTAAAAGATTTGTATTTTCCTTTAAAAAAAAACAAAACACATGTGACAAACTTATTGACAGCTCCAAATGTTTCCCAATACAGTCAACTCCAAAATTATTGGCACCCATCAAATGAAAGGGTAACATGGCCAATTAACAAACAAAACAAATAAATAACATTTAAAATGAATTAAAGTTTTCATTCTCAAAATTCTGATTTTTAAAACTGCTCTCTGTCTCTAGGAACTGTATTATTGTCTTTCACCATATATACAGTTGCACACATGTAAAAGCATCCTATAGAGCGCTGGTTCATGAAGCACAGCCAGGGGAGTCATGATTTTTCAAATTTTGTTACATTAGTAGAAATCATAACTCATTATTATTATTGACAGAAAACCACAATAGTTTAAAAATAAAAATGCATATAAATAATGAGGACATGATGTGTTGTGTTGGTGGAAAGTGCAGGAATAAAAAGCTCCATGGCTCTATTATGGTGCACAAGTAAAGAATGTTATGTTATGCCTAATGTTATGTTCATAAAACTGCACTGAGAGGGTGAGTGGAATTTATTTTTATAGTTAAAGGGGTCTCTGGGTGCAAAGAGTTTGAGAACCCCTGACACAAGGCGTTAGAAGTTTCTCTTGACCTTCACACTATGGCGTAAGAAAAAGGCATCACCCGGAGATAGTTTCCAAGTGTCATAACGCGCTCGCGCGCAAGTGTGTGTGTGTTTGTGTATGTATATACATATATAGGCCTACGCTACATGGATGTCGTCCATTAATGTTAAATTTATGGCACATTATTAATATTGCATATATGGAGCATCTTCTGTTGGATTAGGAGCAGCCGGAAATAGAGGATAACCCGAGGATGCTGTGCTCGCGCTGGTGAAGGTTCCGCGCGCTGTTATTGCACGGTTTGCATTCCCTCCTTCCGCTCTCTCTCTCTCTCTCTCTCTCTCATCATCATCATCATCCCTCCCCGGTTGGTACCCTTTCTCTCGCACGCACGAGCATCCTCCGTCATGGCGTCTTCCAACCATGTCACCCCCACCAACTGCAGCTGGTGGCCCATTTCGGCCATGGGCGAGGACGACAAGCTCGCGGACGGAGAGGAGAGTCACGAGCCGCCAGTGGAGCACAAGCCCTTCTCTAAAGACCGCCTCGTTTTGTACCACTGGACGCAGTCTTTCAGCTCGCAAAAGGTAAACACATAGCTAGCAAAATGGAGGAGCTCAGGCTGTACATTGCATGCTATGCAGTGGGATACACTGGCTATACTGCATTCATTTTATTCTCCTTCTGTCTGCTTTATTGTAGCACACTGCTGGCATGTACCTGTCCCGTTTTACAGAAACATATAGCTGCTGATGCTCCATATCTGTAGTGTATGTTTATTGCTAGGATTGATTTTGGAGAATGCATGACCCATTTTGAGAGCTCACACCATTGTGCATGGCTAGAGACTCAGATTTGGCTGTAGACATGAGGATGACACTCTAAATTATTCATTAAAACAAGTGAGCCTGGCTATGAAAAAAACTGACTGTGAGCTGTATCTTGTAGTAGATGGCACTGCTAGCATGTGGCTGGCATACTACTCAGTACGTAGTATGATGCAGCACTGGAAATTCCAGGCATCAACAAAATCTCTGAATTTCCTGATTCAGCTGATCATCTTAATGTCAAGCTTTCAGACCAGGATAAAGAAGCACTGCTCTGTTGGACAGTGGCCTATGTAAAGCAGTGAAGCGGCCGGTTGAAATGGAAGTCACGACTTCACTCAAGCAAAAGACAAACAGATCTTCCCCCCCACCGACCTTACAAACTGAGCTGCATTTATGAGGCTCAACTTTTAATGTGCCATAGCATCCTGTGCAGACACATTATCCAGCAAGTCAATGAAATGTCTCAACACCGAATTATGACTCAAATGAAACCATTATATGAGATTGATCCATGTTTAGACAAATGGAGCACACACACACACATTTATATTTTATATATACACTCCTGATCAAAATCTTAAGACCAGGGAAAATATTACAAGTATTCACACTTTGCACTGGTGGATTGT
>CM074960.1:18679810-18698564 GCA_037577455.1 Pangasius macronema
GTTGCACTTCAGCGTCCGTCCATCTATCGCTGTTCTCCATACTTGCGAAATAAGTTGACACTACAGTATGTTTACACAGCGTTTTAAATCATGGCGGGTGAGGGCATTTTCGTACGCGTTTGGCCAATCAATGTCTACTTACATCACGGATAGTACCAGTTGTGCTGGTTAGACCCTGCTCTGGAGTAGGAGCTCATTTGGTTCTCGAAAAAGGCAGTCCGGTACTAAAATCACACCCAGTTCCGGACGTGCGAAAACGCCAAAAATTAGGTAGTTCCACAATTAGTTCAGGTACTATGAAAAGGTTTCCGTGGTGCGAAAGGCCCTAATGATTGCTTAGATTGCATTTTCACTACATTCTAGGGATTGGGACCATTATTTAAAGATAAGGACACAAAATGACACAATCTGCACCACAAATTGTTCATTGCTTTGTTAGCATGAATGTAGCTTAATAAATAAGCTATTTGTATGAAACACCACTAGAAGCCTGCACATAATGCACTCCATAGATGCTTTTAAATCATTATTTGTATAAAAAGAAAATAATCACAAAAAAGGGACACTTTGTTGACGTGCCATGCGGCCTCTGATATAAAACAAGCTTTAGTAATCATTTGTTAGATAAGCGTGAGTCGGAGCCAGTGGAAACATGCCTAAAGTTCTTGGGTTCCTAATAGTGGGGCTTAGTTCTGTGTGAATGAAATTTATTTGATATGATTAAGATGTACTGTTCACAGCAATCATTACACAAAACACAGTCACAGAATAAAAATACACAACAAAATACTGAGCCTGGTTCCACTGTTCTCCTCAGTAGCCCAAAGTCTGAATGCATATGATACACAATATTAAAATGTTAAAAAAAAAAAAAAAATTACGCACTGGTTGATAGAAATTATGTTTTATAATATTTTCAGTAAATTTTTTTATTGTAACATCAAAAATTGTGCACATGAAAGTCACAACAGTATAGCAAGCTAGCTCTAGCTTCTAAAAATAAATATATATATTTATTTCATTTAAAATTGGAAATAAAAAGAAGGTTTTAGAATTTTGAAATATTTAAAACAAACAAATATTCAATATCTTGAATATTTAATATTCAAGATTTCGCACTATTTCTAGGTCCCTATTTAAATGTAAGCAAATGTATGATACTGAACATGTTAACTGCTTTGTACAAAACATCAGATTCTCCTCATGCCTGATTTCTTCTATTGAAGCATGTGTTCAGATGACACCCTGATGGATTTGCAGATTTTACTGAGCATTCCAAAACGTGTTTGCACACCGCAGGTACCGTCGAGCTCACGTGTGACAGTAATTTCGTTAAAAAAAAAAAGGCGACGTACCAAATATTAAATAACTCTGAACTTCATGTAAATATTTCAGACATTGTATTTTTCACTCAGGATGTTGTCAGTAGTATAATTTGTAATGAAAATTGTTGTATTAAATTAGAATGCACAATAGAAGCTTCTTCACTATTGCTCTCAGACTTTTGGACCCCACTGTACATGCATAAGCACATTCACCTACACACATTTGACACATCACACCTCTGGAGTGGGTTTGGGAGATGGAGTATCCATACTGTTACTCTTATACTCAACATGTATAAGCTCAGCCAGGTTTTAACATATGAAAGAAATTTGAGATTTAAAATTTGAGAAAGTGGGTATATAGGAGGGAAAAGTACCACAGACTTCACGTTTAATCTAAATCTTAATCTAAGCGCTTTAGTATCTGGATTCCTATACTGGGTCTCAACCAGCCTTTGTGTTCTTGATTAGGTGTAATGTGTGTGGGAAGGAGTTCTTTGAGAAAGCTCTGTTCAGGAGGCATGTGAAAAAGGCCACCCATGGAAAGAAGGGCAGAGTGAAGCAGAACCTGGAAAGGGAGTGTGAACACTGCGGCAGGAAGTTCACTCAGCTCCGAGAGTACCGCCGCCACATGAACAACCATCAAGGTGAACTCGCGCAGACGCGTACACAAAACAATCGTTTGCTTGATGCACCTCTTCTGCAAAAAGACAACTGGAAAATGTACAGAATCACTGTAGATTTTATGAATATGCAAAATAGAAATGCTCCAACCCTACATCTGCCCTCCTCCTGGTTTTTCATGGTTTGCACTTGCATATTGTAATATAATAGTCTTTGATCATTTATGATGCAGAGTATCACGTGTTTATCACATGTTCAGCATGCAGACATTGCAGGAGAAACAGTGATCATTTTTGCTGATCAAAACGTGAGTTTTAGAGGAGTTTCCAAAATTATTATTTTTCCCAAATATTACACATCTAGTTTAAACAAGACTTTGAGAAAATGCATTTGGGAAAAGTCCAGTTCAAAGTTTTCCCACTAGAGGGCAGATCAGTCTTGTCACACAGAGGAACGTTTTAAGTAGCTGTTTCAACATTTATGCTATTAATTACATCTTCAGGAGAGGATTTCTGTGCAGATATTTCGCAGTTATTTTTGAGAATGCTGCATTAAATGAGCTTTCCTCTTCACTGAGTATATTGAATACGTAGACTGTGAAATGGATCGATCATCTTGAGCACACATAGGACTTGCTGAATTTTGTACTAGGAACTACAGAAATAGATGAGTAATAAACTTCTGTTTGAAGTACACAGCTGATTCACAATGATTCTTTTTTTTTTTTTTTTTTAAATTTGATGACAACTCTTTCACTGAGGCCTTGGTTTTTCAAACATTGTGTGGTATAACAAATGGTGTAATGCTCCCTTGTTTAATCCTGTCCTCTCCTTGTAGGTGTAAAACCCTTTGAGTGTCTGACGTGCGGTGTGGCATGGGCTGATGCCCGCTCACTGAAGCGCCACGTGCGCACGCACACGGGTGAGCGCCCCTATGTGTGTCCTCTGTGCCAGGAGGCCCACATCGACGCCCGCACGTTGAGAAAGCACATCTCCAAATACCATGGCGATCAGTTGCCAGGTAAGATCATGTTAGAGAAGGACACGCTGCAGTTTCATAATCAAGGCACCCAGGTGGAGCACGCTGTCAGCATCCTGAGCCCTGAGCTGCCGCCTGAGCTGTGCCCTGCAGAGGCACCCTCTACCACCGAGGAGATTGAAACAGTGCTCATCACAGAAGAGACGGTGGAGGCCATGCAGGCCATGAACGAGGGCACTGTCACCACACTCTCGGACCAGAGCATCATGCAAGTGGTGAACTACGTCCTGGCACAGCAATCTGGTACAAAGGCGGAGGAAGAGGAGGCCTCGGATATCATCCAGACTATGGAGGTTGAGGTGGCTCATGTAGCAGAGGTGGAGTGACAGAACAACACACCCAGGCTTAAAAGCAAAGAAATTAGAGCGGAGTTGTGTCTAAATTGTGACTCAAATAATAAAAAGTGTACCTGGCACAGATAGTGTCAGTAAGGTTACACATTTATTTTTGTTGTACAATATGACTTGAGGAACTTTGAAGTTCTTTCTCAGTTGGAGTGCATGTGTGTGATGCTTTACTCAGCAGTGTGTATGTGAGAGCATGTCTAAGTGGTTTGTATACTGTACATATGTAGAAAAAATGCAGCCTGGAAGAAATGCTAATAATTTACAATAAAGTGCGTTACATAGTTTACAGGAATGTGAGCTCTTATCTACAAAAACAGCCTTTTAAAAAAAAAAAAAAAAAAAAAAAAAAACCAGATTTAAATGTCTATGTATTACACTTGTGGTTTTTGGGTTGACATTTAACACACTCACTCTGGGCACCTGGCTGAGAGGTTGTCTGTTGTACAGCATAATATAAGCAGTGCTTCTATATGTACTGATTATCAACTTAGATGACAACCAAACAGTGTTTTTCTCTTTGGTGTAATACTATTGAAAAAGCATTTAAGAATACAGAAATAAATACATTCAGATATACAAAAGTAATAGACAAAACTAATACGTACATATATTTGCAGTTTAAAAGCTGCTACTTTATTCAAGTATTTATGCATTTATGATTTATAATTTGTATGTATTTATAATTTTGGCACGATGTCCTAGAAATGGAGTAAATTACTGTTGACTTGTTTAAAATCCTGCCAGCCTTCTATCCTTGCATTCTACTTCAATCAGATGTTCAAGTTCCATACAAGGAAAATAGCCATGGAGACATATTGTATTTAGAGGCCTTGCTGAAAATCACGAATACAAAAATCTTTTAAAAACAACACTTTTTACAATAGATTCACAATATAGGCCAGATTTTATAATGTACATGGAAAAAACACTTCAATAGTGTGTTATTGAAGTACCTTTAGAAATGTGGTGCATAATCACCTATAATGCCTTTCTGAGATTTGTGAGAAGATTTGCTTTCAGGATTTGCTTTCAGGACTAGGGGAAAATGTGCAAAGTAATTAAATGTGCCAAATATCCAGCATGGTGACGACAATTTTAGTGTCCAAATTTACTTGAAGTCAATACCTTTATAAATTTTGTCTGGTTACCAAACCTCGAGTTTTGTGAAAATGAACATCAGATTGTCAAAAGTGATATTTAAAGGTCTTGCTCATTATTGATATTGTGTACTTATGAGTTTTGCAATTCCATAAAGTCTGTTGTGAATTCTACCAAAACAAAATGCACTCAGTGGCCACTTTGTAGGTATAAATACCATGCACAACATTCCTTGTTCTTTTTAAATTATATAGTTCCCTCCAAAAGTAGTGTTAGGGCAAGGTCAATTCTTTTTTTTTCCCTCTATACACCGAAGACATTTGGGTTTGAGATCAAAAGTACTTATATTCTGTTATCTAGTCTTAAAGGCACAAGTAAAGGACTATAAATGTCGATGTGAGTACCTCGTAAAATAAGGGTATCTGTACACCTACTCATACATGCAATTATCTAATCAGCCAATCAACCAAGCTAATGTGGCAGCAGTGCACTGCATAAAATCATGCAGATACGGGATAGCCGCTCCAGGTAATGTTCACATCACCACAACAGTCTCTAGAGTTTACTCTGGATGGTGCAATAAAGAAAAAACATCCAGTGAGCGGCAGTTCTGTGGATGGACCTTGTTGATGAGAGAGTTAATACCAATCATTGCTTGAATGTCGCAGCCTATTTGAGTATTGTTGTTGACCATGTACATGCCCTCATGGCCACAATTTACCCATCTTCTAATGGCTATTTCTGGCATGATAATGCACGATGTTTCAAACTGGTTTCATGAACATAATAATGATTTCAGTGTTCTTCAGTGGCCTTCCCGGTCACCAGATCTGAGATGTGGTAGAACAGGAGATTCGCAGCATGAAGGTGCACCTGAAAAATCTGCAGGAATTGCGTGATGCAATCATGTCAACATGGACCAGAATCTCAGAAGGATGTTTCCAACATCTTGTGAAATCCATGCCATGAAGAATTGAGGTTTTGAGAGCAAAGAGAGGACCTACCCAGTATTAGTATAGTGTTCCTAATGAAGGGCTTTGTGCGTGTTAAACAACTTAAAAGCAGCCATGCAAGCCCAAGAAATGACACAACCTCCACTGTGCTTGACCGTTGAGCTCTTGTGTTTTGGATCCTTTCTGTCTCCACACTTTGGCCTGTCCATCACTTTGGTAAAGGTTACTGCTTGCATTTTGTGGCATAGCGTCTATATTTCTGCTCTCAAAGTCTTGTTTGAACGGTGGATTTTAATATCTTCACCTCTGCCCTGTGGAGGTTGTTGGTGATGTCACTATTGTTTTTGGGTTTTTCTTCACAGTTCTCACAATGTTTGTCAACTACTGTTGTTCTCTTTGGCTGATCTGTTCGATGTCTGTTTGTTAGTACACCAGTGGTTTCTTTCTTTTTTAGGATATTCCAAATTGTTGTATTGGCTATACCCAGTGCTTGTATTAAGGCACTGTTCATTTTTCTCTCATTTCTCAACTCCAAACTGGCTTGCGTTTCTCCCATAGACAGCTCTCTGATCTTCGTGTTGGTTTATCCTTTTAAACAACAAATGCAGTCTCCATCCAGGGTTCAAACCAAAAGTAGACATTCAGAGCTATTAATTGTTTAAACAATCGTTCTAACAGAGTACATGAAAGATGTCAGTCACAGGTTCCAATATTGTCAATGTATATATCAATGTTTTGACTGTGTGAAAAATGGGAAGGTTCAAACAAACGTTACCATATTCTAAGTCGTGACACATCTAGATGTATATATCAGGAAATGAAAGATGAAATTCTGATCTATCGTCTCATATTCATCTTTTGATCTCAAACCCATTACAGAAACCACATATCGTTCTTGTTGTCTTAACCGGAACGACAAGGTCATGAAAACCTCCCCTGACACAGACCCAGACTTTATAAGTATTCCATTAGTGATGGTAGCCCATCTGTAGCAATGAACAGTTTGTCAAGTCCTTTCTCCTCAAAGTGGGACCACCATAGGACTACCACTGATCAGATATTTTTGATCACCATCAGTGCAACGGTGACGCTGACATGGTAGTGTTTGTGGTGCTGCTGCTAAGATTGTAGCAATGTTGCAGGGATTTTTGTAGCACTTGAGTATCACTGCTGAGTTGAAAATACTGCACTGACAGCATAATGAACACAAATTGTGGATTGAGAGGATGAGAGCCCTGCAGTGCTGCTGCACCTGATACACTCATGACAGTCTCATACACACACTACCCTTGCACCAGAGCTGAGAAATAACAAAGTACAATTACACTGTTACTTTACATGAGTGTGTTTTTAAGTGTTTTTCTTCTTAATATGTTGAAGGTCATATGGTGACCTTACAGCATCCAACAGCTTCAACGATTGCATCTCAATTCCTAACAACTAAGCTTTAACAAATGTGATAGTATGAGACCTAATGCCTATCACTGTAATCTATCTGTTACTATTGGACAGTTTGTACTTATCAGGGAAGTTTGTATTGTGACAGCTATTAGCATTCCATTAGCTGGTATTGTTAGAATTCCTATCATGCTAGCTAACATCTGAGAGTTTAGGAATAATACTGTTGTTAGTTAGCCTTAGCTAATGTTTTTCCACATTTTTGGTGAAAAGGGCAATAAATCACTGTGATTTGGGACAGGCATCTTTTTCTTTTGTGAATCTTTCTTGTAAAATAAATTTGTGTTTATACCTTACTACTTTAAATTGACCGATAAATTTGAAGCTGTACTTCAACTTTCACCAGAGTATTTGTTTAGATGAGTAAGTGCACATGTCTAAAGAATTTAGATATATTCAACACATCTGCATGCCAATAAAACAAGTCACTGCTGTTCCACCATTAATAATATCTAGACATTAGTGGACCGACCCATTTCAGTCTAGATCAATTAAAGTTTATCACTCCACTATCCTGTCGGTAATTATAATGTCGTCGTCAAGAATACATGTTCGGATGTCAGAGGTCCATTCTAATGGGGCCGAAGCAAGAGTAAGTCTTTGGTGTAAACGTTTTGTTTGTTTGTTTGTTTGTTTGTTTGTTTTTAGGGTGTCCAGCACTTGTACAGCACTTTCATTGCTTGATGAGTTGCTGACAAAACCTCCATAGCAGTAGATGGCATTCGGTCAGTAAGTGTATATCTACAAAGTGATGGTTTGTCATGATATTCGATTGGAGGCGAATTTATATTATAGATAGTTATCGAACTGTCACTTTAATAATCCCGACTCATTCCGTTATATAATACTCCGGAGTATTGTGATATGGGGCAAACCTATTACACACTCTCTTAAAGACAGCTAGGCAGGTGCATTCTTCTGTTCTTTGGTGTAATTTGTACTTTGATTGGACAATGTGCAGTTGATCTGCTTGATCTGCTTTCAGTTTCTCCTCCAGCTGTATGTATCTACAGTCTGGGCTAGAAAGAAATCAGCCCCAGCATCACTTCTTCATACCATTCTGTCCAAAATAATCTCTCTTAAGACATTTGTTAACAGCCAATCATCTGGATGCCAAAAATGAAACCTCATATATTGTCTTTTATTTATTTATTTATTAAATTTTTATCCCAGCTGTCCCTGGATGTGCCTGATGAGCTAGCTGAGTGTTAATAATGATAAACTTTATGCCTGAGCTGATATTGCATAAACAGCCGGCATTAGGTGTTAAAAGGCAGAAATGAATGCTAGGCTAATGCAGAGGTAATATAAGAGCAGGTCAGTGTGACATGTTTGCTCAGTGGCTGGGCAGGACCACATGCTCTGGGCTGCTTTTACAGCTCCGTTTGGTTTGGGGAAGCTTGGCTGAGAGTATTGAGCCTCATCTAGCGGTAAAATGTGAAGCACACACACACACACACACACACACACGGTGTTTCCGCGGCGTGAGGGACTCCAGTTCAGTAAGTGCTCACAATCTCATTTAATTCACCTGCATGTCTTTTTGAAGATTTTCGGCTGTTTGTAACACTGTGATAAATAGCCATTTGTTGTTGTTGTTGTTTTTGGATCAGGTTAGTATTGTGAGATGAGCTGTTTAAGTCATGGCGAGGAATGTGATTCCGTGGATTTGGCTGAGGAAGCCCATCTACATACAGGTAGGGGCTGTTAATTGTCTCCACCAGAGATGCTAGCTGAGGGGATTCATTTCCGTCTGCACCATTTTACCCCGTTTTACAGCGTATATAGCACAGGTTTATCTTCTCATGTCCAAACTTTCCTCGGCTCCCTTTTCCTCCGTGCCGCCACTCACCTTATCTCATTGCCGTTTTGTAGGTGTTTTTATTTTCTATATAATACATATGAATCATAAATGTCAATTTAGCTCGCTGCGGTTTTTCCCCCTTTTTTTCCTTTCTTTTTTTTTAAACCCCCACCAGCGGCTCACCCAAGAGAGGAGATGAGCTGTCACCAAACTGAGGTTGCTACGTCGCTAAAGCACGTCCTCGCGCCCTGCGCACGCGCCGTTGCTGTAGCAACAGCGCTGATGGATAATACTGGCTTTATAGCTAGCTAGCAGCTTATCAATATTTCCCTTTGCCCTCTTTAAAATGCTGTGAAAAATGAGTCCAATAAAGGCTTAAAATAAGCCTCTGTGCTGCTGTAGCGTGTGCGCCATGAGTGACCGGTTCATTAGAAACTCTCTTTTGATTACATGCAGTGTCGAATGCTAAATCATATCAATACTTGATGTACAAAAACAAACAGATCAGTTTTCGCACTGCGTTTATAGCACCCAGTAATATCCACATAGCGTATTGCAATTTCTCGTTGTGGTCCCTTTACTTTCTTTCCACATTGTTTCGGTATTAGACTGTGAAATTACTTAGATTCTGATCATAGTGTATGATCTAGAGTAGCCTCATGTTCCTTTACCAAAGTATTAAAATATATCTTATATACTTGTGTGTGTGTGTGTGTGTGTGTGTGTGTGTGTGTGTGTGTGTATACACCATGAACTAGATTCACAGCTTATTCGATCAACAAGCTGTCTATGTTGGTTAGTCCATTAGTGAAGCAGGCAAGCTTATACTGTTCTGATTACGATTAAGAAGTGAGTGAGAGACCCTCCTAATTCACTTTGTTTAGTTTGTTTAGGTTGTCTGGTTTCAATGTCTCAGATTGAACTAACTGGAGCCTGTGTGAGTTAAAGAGCAACACCTCTTTAACCAGCTGCCAAAGCTCAGGCTGATCTAGTCATTCTCTCCATCTTCCTTATTACTTAACTAAATCGATCAATCCGTATCTAGTTAACTTACTGTTGTGTTATTGTCTTAATAATTGTCTCAGTGATTTGAGGCTAGTAGTGGAAATTCAGAAACGGTTTCCTTTCCACCAGCACTTACCAACTGGCAAAGATGGTCTACCAGTTTGAACAGCTCAGTCTGTGATTGGCTGGTTTTAGCTGGTCAGGCCAAGCAGGGCAGTGAAAATGATTTTTACATGCATCACATTGTCTTATTTTGATCATTTTAAACAATGCTCAGTTGGTTAAGGCACTGGGTTATTGATCAGAAGGTCAGGGGTTCAAGCCCCAGCACTGCAAAGCTGCCACTGTTGGGCCATTGAGCAAGGCCCTTAACCCTCTCTGCTCCAGGGGCGCTGTATCATGGCTGACCCTGTGGTCTGACCCCAGCTTCCTAACAAGCTGGGATATGCGAAGAAAATAACTTCACTGTGCTGTAATATATATGTGACAAATAAAGGCTTCTTCTCCTTCTTCTTCTTCTTCTTCTTCTTCTTCCTCTTCTTTATAGCTTCAGCATAATGTTGTGAACTAGTAAGATACATGCCACAAGGTCATCTTGAGCTAGAGACACAGCTTATTTGATTAACAAATTATTGAAAAACTCTTCACTATGGTTGTGCTTTGTGTGTCCCACAGCTTAGAGGAAACTGTAAAGATTAGGCTACTGTAAATGACCGAAATTTGTCAGAAGAGATTTTCACAAATCAGTTCTCCTGCAGTAGAGAAAAATTACAAAGACAAGAAATGTATTGACACAGCTTTAGCAAAGCTGCTGCACACACATCTGTGGGGCTTATGGAGAGCTGCATCCACACTGCTTTAGGACTGTTTTTAATTCTTGTTCTTGCTCACATTGTTTTTCAAACAAGATTTTACTTAGCGTTCCTGAAGGTGACATGGGCACGTGGAAAAAGTGTACTTTGGCATTGAGGGTTGGGTAAACCAGGTTTTTTTTAACCTTTTAGCAGTCTTGTGCAGATCCCCTTAACACATTAATATTCTGAGAACACAAGCCAGCTGTCTAAATATCAGACACATTATGCAAACGTGTACCATTGCATTTATTTACTGGAGTCATGAGAGATTTTCCTGAGTGTTATAGGTTTGGGTAATTTAATCTAATTTTTGTAAAAGTACACAGTATAATTGTCAACACAGTACAATTGTGTCTTAGTTTTTTTTTTTAATTGCAGTAACATTCAAGTACACAGATTTTTGGGCTTTTGTGGTTCAGATAAAGCGATTGAGTTTACGTGGCAATTCTAAAAGGCTCCTAAGGATGCATAATAACTAAACAAAACAAATTTAATCAACTGTGTGGTCATGCGTACAAAATTGTGAACCCCTGCTCATGTTTCACAATGAGAATAATTTTATAAGGAATGACTAATTGTTGCTAATATTTGTTTAATACCTGACTGTTTTTGTTGGAAACTGTCTTTCTGAGGTTGACCTGTGGCTATATCATGGTGTTTGGCAGCTGTTGACACAATAGTGGTTTGCCCAAGGGAGGCAAGACAACAGCTATAGACGTTGCTCCTTAATATTGTTTCAAGGACTACAGTATTAATCTTGTACCGAATTTTGTCAGGGTGGAAGTAAAAGTAGATTATCCAAATTTCCTTGCCCATGAAAAGGTAATGTATAAAACAATAGAGTGTGGTTTGTTTTGGTAACAGTAACTGGGCATCATTGACTTTCTTCTTGCAGAGCTGGCAGTTTCCTGTGTAGCATCCAAATATCTGATGGATATAATACACCACATTACTTACTCTTCATTTGTATGGAAACTTGAGCCATACAAAGTAAGCTTAAATTAAAAAGCAATGCTATTTACTTTCTCAGTGAGGTCCAGTTTACCCTCACAGCTACTGCTATCAAGTACTTGAGACCCCTTACATGGCTGTAAAAACCTGCTGGTTTATCTTATCAGAGTATTAGTTAAAGCAGATTATGAGATTGATGTTTTTGGGAAGTGCAGATTTTCAGGGGATCCATGTGGGACCAGTCACAGTAGCAGAGGTTTAAACACAATGCTTCAAGGAAAAGTAGAGCATCAGGATGAATCAGAGTGTGAGGAGCCAGAGCAGTAGAAGTGTGTGAGGAGCTGGCACCAGCATAGGTAAGATCTTATCCTAAAGTGGTTTAAAAGCGTGTACAATGTGATCAGATGGCTGTTACTATCAACCCCTACAGTGTTCAGTCTTCAGAGGAAGTAGGGCACCAGTTCAGATCAGTTCAGAGTAGGTTGCAGCCCATTATCTATTTCCTAATAAACAAAGGGAAACAAACAGTTCATTTTGATATAAATTTTTGCTGCACCGATCTCAATCTCGACCAACTGAGTCCAAGGGCAATTCTTTCAGCATGTCGGCCTTAGTCGTCCATGGACCTGGTGTTGGTTTTCATTTCCTTTTATCTTAAATTTATGTCATGGCCCAGTGTTTGAGCAGTGATGTCTCAAAGTCAATGAAAGAGACAGTTTCATGGGATTGGGCTGTTTTCTGGCCCACTTTATTCCTAATGGGAGCAAGGTGGAAGCTAAAAAAGCCTTCACTGCCTTCCAGTCTGCTTGGATAATGTGCTTCTGTCTGGAGAAGTTGAGGATCAAAATCTATGTATTCCATAAATATACCCAGTACACAGGACTTGGTAAATTAGAGTGAGAGAAATCAATGAGCAACATACAACCTGTGCAACAATTTGCAACATACAACCTATACATATAGCACTGTGGAATCTTAGGCACAGCTTTTTAAGACATTTCACTCATACGGAAGTTTATATTACTTTAATCTACTTTGTAAAAGGTCAAAGGTTTATTCTTATTTTACTATATTAAGCCATCTATATAGTGAACAGTGAAACAACCAATAAAAATTTGGTCTTTGCATTTAAAATTCTTCATAAATTCTCTTAGATGCACTCTTGTGCCGTTTTCTAAGGAAATTGGCTTGGAGGTTGTTCCAGGCTTCTTGGTAGCTGAATGGTATGAGCTTAGCTCCGACCCCGACTAAGACGTATCGAGTCTACCATCTAGGTAAGTCGGATAGTCCCCGACAGTACAGTTCTCTTTACACAGAGTGAAACACCCAGTAGATAAGCCTTTGCATATCCATAAGATGTCATCAGCAGTGATTGTATTTCATGTGTGCCTTATCAGTCACGGATGTAATTAAACAAATGAACTGGATTGGTTACTCTATCATCATTTTTTCCCCAAAATGCTTTTGAAGGAGAAACTAAAAGTAGTTAGACTAAGCACACATTGTCCAGTCAAAGTACAAATTACACAAAGGGACAGAAGACAGAACCGTTTACTGTTTTTTGGTTGGAATGAATGTGTTACAACTTTCTGTTCACCGTGTTTGGTGTTCAGAGGAAATGAAGCACAAGAGCATTAAGGGCTTGATGCACTAGCAGTTGCCTATCTGCTTTTAAGTGTATGTGCATAATGGTTTGCTCACATCATTCTTAATATGCAATGGATGAGACCTTATGATATAATGTATTGCTCAACTCTAATAGTTTAATTGATCATCACTGTCAGATCAGCTAATATCATGACCAACCATCACTGTATATTGTTATCAGTACATATTAATATTTATTTCTGGCCTACATCCGGATTTTGCTTGAAGATGTTTAAATTCAACGGCAATGTCAATGTACTAAGTAGGACTATATAGCTAAGTGTTTCCTTAGCATTGTATTTATATGTAATTTTTTGGGAAATGGGGTTAGATTTTGGAAAGCTGTCAATTTGGAAGTGTCTGGGAACCAAGTTAGCCGACAGCATTTATAGTTTACAATGGTTTGATTGTAATGTTGTACAGAAAGATGGCTGTAAGTAAAATGGAGCCACATTCTTGATTCTGTTTCAGTCTTTTAGCTGCCGTTGTTGTTTACCACTGGGAGGAAAGCAACTCTTCTGTGACAGGTTTATATTCACATTTCACTTAACCTTTCAGTTCACCTCTAGGGATGTTCAGGTCTCTGTTTAGGTGACTTTGAACCAGAGAAATAAATTACTGTAAGCAGTCAGCCATGTAGGAAGGACAGAGGACTTGCTTTCAAAGCACAAATCAGGAAGCAGGTACATGTTCTCTAGTCTAGACAAGTCCTGGTCTCAAAGGGCTTTCTAGACCCAAGGATCTATAAACTCTTTGATCTATTTTAGATTTCTTATTACAGCCGAGAGGGAAATTCTTATTTATGCACTGAAAGTCATGCCTTGTTGATGCACTGTGACACAAAATGCACAGAGCAAATTTATAGCGCTGTATGAAGTTGTTTAAGTCCTGCTTAGTGGAAATGTTGGCAGGAAATCAGCATTGTCGTTGAGCTGAAATGAGCCTTTGTCAGCTAGCAGCAAAACTTATGGAGGAAATATAGAAAAAGCAAAATGACCTCAATTTGTATTGTATGTTTCAATATTCACATTTTTCATCATTTTAATGGTTCATGTTCCATAAAAATGTGTCTGGGGCTTTGCAGCTCTTTAGACTTCATCGCCTTTTTTCTACACAGAGGAATTCACCCATTATTGAGACTTTACTTCTGTGTAGAGTTTTACGTTGGTTAATGTGGTAAAAACACCCTCCGCATCCTAGTCTGTTATTAGTTCAGGGCCACTCTCTAAATGGGAGCCTTATTTTAACACTGCTTTGGGCTACAGGCTTTGCCAGTCGTCCAGCCTTCTTTTTTTTTCTGTGCCCACGAGAATTGAGAACTGAGCTTTCAGTGCACAGGGAACTGTGTCACAAACTAAATGAGGTTGCACAGAGAGGGCACTTAGAAATGTTATACTACATCTACAATTCAAATACATAATCTAGGGAATAGCAGAGATTTCAGTGGTAAGTCATAAGATGAATAGAATAAGCAATTTGATGCCGATTCAGACATTATACAAAGCCATAAAGCTTTGCTTGCTTGTAGCTTTAGCAGAAATAAATCTCTATGATCTCAGCAAGACAGTACTCTGCTAACAAAACATTTCAATCTCTTCATCTGAAAAGAAATGAATGTATTGTACATTACGTGTGGGAGATACTTGTAATGTATATGTGGATCTGTAAGGGTTGTTTTGTAGGAAGTTTCACAGCCCCGCTAGGTTCTACTTTGTAGGCGGATGCTGTCGTGTTGGACTTTCGCCAGTGGGAGGCTGGGTCGGATGATTGCCGGTTGTCTGAGATGAGATTAATCAGACTACCTAGCAGCCCATGCTGCCTGTGTGACATCTCCATCAGCAAGCTCAACTCCTGGGAGGAGAAAGAAGCACAGGCATGCTGTGATGCAGGGATACAGGGTTGCCAAGTCTGTAGGTATTGGGATACTTTGGGCTTGCTGCTGCAGGTTTTTTTTTTTTTTTTTTTTTTGTCTGAAATTCTGTACCTTGTAATTCAGACCTCAGAGGTAACTACATACTGAAAGATGCAATAGTCAATATTTTTCATTTCTAATTAGTATGAATAATTTGGAAAAGTATGTAGAAATTACAGAAAATAATAGTTTAAGCCATTTTCTCAAAACAAGTGTGTTAAAAAGCTGAAAAAAACCCACTTTGGAAACCTGCTTTCCAGTCCGGAGGTTTTGTTTAAATGTGGATTGGCCTCTTGTCAGTCATTTTATAGACAAATCATTCAAATCTTATTAAACTCCACCGATTTAACCTTTAGAGACATTTTGTCCCCCATAAATCTTACCTAATGCACCTTGGACTCAGCTGAAAACTGAAGCAAAATTAATGTTTTGTGTTGTAAATAAACTAAAAAAAAAACCTATGTAATGCCATTAATTAATTAATAGTATCATCACGATAAAGTCAACAACAACAACAACAACAACAACAAAAATTCCCACAGAGAACATTGGTGTAAACAGCATCTTAATCAGATTTCTTATTTTGAGGACTGTTTTTTTTTATGGATAAAATTAAGAATTAACTTGGTGAGTTGTATGATGAGTGCAAATGAGTACTTGGTCAGCTTATCCTTTAAACCTTTGACACTGGTTTCTTTTATAGGAGATCAGATCAAATTACCCAAAACTGGCAAAATTGGTAACTGGTATACTAGACTCTATTATTCTTATTTGAATGCTTGTCATCTTCTTATTCACATAACATTGAATTAGTCCTTTCTATTTTTATTTTATTTTATATTGTCTGTTTCCTTTTTGTTACATCATATAACATTTGATCGCAAAGAAAAAACACGATTCTGCTTCTTTATTCTGCATTTTCTGTGCTACATTAATTTTTTTAGCTTAAAGGTAAGTGCTTGTGTATAAGGTTAGACGCTATTAAAAAAAAAATCCTGTCAGACACTTCTACTCAATAAAAATCCGGCAACCTCGGAGAAGCCCAGAAAATCAACATAAGCTGCTGTGTAACTCAACTCTGAATNTGTAAATATTAACTGAAAGTTTGCACTCAAGTCCCCAACTCTCAATATTCCCTGCAGTATTTAAGGTGAAATGGTGTCTTAGCCAAGTGAAATAAGATTTGTATCTATGATAAACTCATATGAAATAAAATATAGTACACAACCTTTACTGTATGCTTGTGTTTATTGTGCACACCTGACCATCACATTCGTATGTGCCTTTTGAACATCTCATTCCAGATTTAGTCCCCCTTTGCTATTGGAATTATCTTCACTCTCCTGTGAAGGCGTCCACTAGATTTTGGAATGTGGCTGTGGGGATTTGTGCTCATTTAGCCACAGGAGCATTAGTGAGGTCAGGCAGTGATGTTAGAGGAGGAAGCCTGATGTGCGTTCGGTATTTCAGTTCATAGCAAAGGTGGGGTTGATGCCAGGGCTCTGTGCAGGCCACCTGAGTTCTTCATTCCAACCTTTGCAAACCATGTCTTCATGTAGCCCACTTTATGCACAGGGAAATTGTCATACTGGAACAAGTTTTGGCCTCTTAGTTTCAGTGAAGGGAAATTGTAATCCTCCAGCATACAAAGACATTCTATACAGTTGTGCGCTTCAAACTTTGTGGCAACAGTTTATGGTAGTGTAGTGTAGATCTGAATGGCTGTTGGGCTAGGATTTGTCAAAGTGATCTGGCAACCTTGTTGGGAATTCTTCACCTTCCATCTTAAAAGATTGTACCTTAGAGCAGCGAATAATTATTTGTTTATCTTCTATATAATCATTTGTTTATGCTTTTTTTGCTTCAAGCACAAGATAGCACCTCCACTCTGGGAAGGCAATGATTTTGCACACTATTTTTATTTGCGAGTTGTACTGCCACAGCCTTTTGCAACCACAATTATTTGCCGAGTATCTGTCTGGAAAGCAAATTGAGTCATTCCATTTCATAGTGCAAGATAAGTGCATGTCCCGTTCCGTACATCTCCTTTCCAAAGAAAATATGACCCCCCTCCCCCTCCCCAATCCTTCTAATGGCATTCAGATTCAGATTGTGTATGAAACAAAGGGTTAAGCCTCACTGCAGGGCTAGGAAGCTGATTGTTATTTCCTCTCCACCATTTCTGTTTTGCTAATATGTAGTACAAGCAGCAATTATCTCTCTCAAATCTTGCCCCATCTTTATCTTTCTAATTTTCTCACAAATACAATATATGGACATTAGCACACTCTGGGAACCCACACATTGCTTTTCATATTTACAGAAAGCAGCCCCACCATTGTTTTGCTCTTTCTCTTTCATCTCCTCTCTTTTCCTCCATCATTCCTCCTCTTTCTTTGACTATCGTTCGATCGTTCATCACTCTGGTGAGGAGGGGGCCATTAGGAAGAGGGCACAGAGGAATCACTTTATGAACATGAATTATGTATGGCTGATAAGGAGGCAGCAAAAGCAAGCATGAATGCAATACTTCTTTCTTTTCATATTTCTCTCAGTAGCAGAAGATATTGAGAATGAAAAGCAAAAGCTAAAGACCTGCTAGATGATACATACCTGCAGTGCGATGCTCTGACTCATTTCTAAATTCCCAGGGCACTCATCGAGAGAGCTGAGTGGAAAAGCTGTGGGACTTGTGGCCCACAGGGGGTAGATTACAGTCCCAGAGCACAGTGTGTCTCTGAGAGTCTATCAAGATGTTGGTCCTCCTGTGTTTATTTTAATGTTTGTATCCTTGTCATTCATATACAGTATCAGTGTATTAGTCTTTTTTCATACATATTTTTCCCAGTTTAAATTGTCTCTTGCTTTTTTGCTATATTTTAATGTGATCTAAATCTTCAGTAACTGAAAAAGTAACCGATAGACGGACCCGGAAAAATGTGAGCTGGCCTCTGTTATATTAGTACTAGTAGCTTCCATGATACTGTTGCCCCCTCTTAAGCCTTCTTATTTTAAATTACTGTGTCGAATTGATCATGACTATTTTTTTTCAACAGTAAGATGTCATTTAAAAGGAACATACATGAGCATAGACAAACACAAACTGAAAGAAGAGGTGAATACTGTATGTATGCAAGCATTTTACATTACATTTACATTTGTTATAAATAAATACATCCTGATACTGGTTCACTAGGTCAGGAATTAAGAATACCAGCAGTGGAAAAACTCTGTTGGGGAGGTAAAATAGTAAGACACACAGACAACACATTGTTTTTTTTATTAAAGTGCTAATTTAACTACTCTTGGAAGATGTAGGTCTTTAGACATCATTTGAAGACTGCCAGTGACTCAGCTGTTCAGACATCCAGGGGAAGTTAATTCCACCACCTAGGTCCCAGAATAGAGAAGAGTCTTGATACATGCCTTCCCTGTACCCTGAGAGATGGTGGGTCCAGTTGAGCAGTGCTAGAGGATCGGAGGGAAAGTGGTGCAGTGCGGGATGTGATAAGTGAGTGCTGGTCTGTTTTTGGCTCAGGTGAGATCAGAGAGTTGTCACAAGATCACAAGGTCCTGACTTGGGGATGAATTACCTGTGAAGAACAGCAGTTCAGTTTTGTTGAGATTAAGTTTCAGTTGATGAGCTGATATCAAAGATGAGATGTCTGCCAAACATACTGAGATCTGAGCAGAAAAATGAGCATCTGAGAGAGAGAGAGAGAGAGAGAGAGAGAGAGA
>CM074960.1:18698671-18722561 GCA_037577455.1 Pangasius macronema
GGTAGTTGCTGATGTCTGAGGTATCCAGAGTGGGTTTGCTCAGGATGGGAATAACACTTGCTGTCTTGAATGCAGTTGGTACATCACCAGATGTTATGAACTCATTAATGATAGAAGAGATGAAGGGGAGGAGGTCTTGTGAAATGGTTCTGAGCATTGTGAAAGGGATGGAATCATGGAAAGGCATGTTTTGCACATGACAGCTAGGTGAACCCCACAGGCAAACATTCTACATGACTAAGACTGTGACTGGTCATTACAAATGATGTGTACACAACTGATTCATTTAAATTATGCATAATTTTCATATATGAAAATTTACACAAACTCTGGAGTTCTGAAGGGATATACATATTTTCTAAAACAGCTGAATTTTTATGAACACCACATTTCTTGTGTAAATGCTTGTGTGAACGATTTCTGAATAAATTTGTTCATATCCTGCTTGAAAATTCAGACTTGCTATGCATTAACCAGGTTCAAAATCAAAAGAACAAAGACTGCAGTCTATTTTCTGTAGGCTCTGGTAACAACTAATAATAACTGTGTTCAGGTCTCATCTGGGTTCAAGACATGCAGTACAGACAAACAGGAGCCCTTGGAGCATATTAAATATCACTGATCAAACAACTATAAAGGATGGTCACACCCAAACCACTGAGAAGTAAATTCTGGATGGCATGTCTTTAAAACTAGGTTCTAACAACCTGTGATTTTATAGTAAACTGAACTTCTAATTGCAAAATTTAAATTAGCTTGAGACACCAAGTAACTCCCTTGTGCTTATACTATATAGTAAATATCATATGATAATTGGTTTTGGTATCTGCTATTATGTAACTGATAATATTTGACTAATAACTGTCGCATAACATAAAATTCTTTATACTGCAGTGCTTTTGTATTCTCATTTCTGATTGGTCAGAAGGTGCTAATTAATTTTCTATAACAGCAGTAGTTTCTATAACAGTCTATCGTTTCTACAGTAACAGCTAATACAGGGACTTGAATGGTCGAAGCACCACATAAACCGATAAAAAAACTAATTTTTTGATGCTGAATTGGTGGAGCCTCCAGTGTCAGCACTTTGTAAAAGTCAGAGATAAAGCTGTAACTTTTAGGTTTTCTGACACAGCAAAGTCTTCAGGCCAGAGGGCATTGCAGTTTCCCTGTAATATGAGAAGCTGCATTTTTATTAACTTCAAGAGAGAGAGAGAGAGAGAGAGAGAGAGAGAGAGAGAGAATGCAGATGGTCCACAACATTAAATTTAATTATGAATACAACTTAAGTTGGGGAGGCCAGATTAAGATGGTTTGGACATGTTCAGAGGAGGGAGAGGGAGAAAAAACCTAAAGTTTTTTTGTTGTCTTTAGACATTTCCACTATAATATTTTTAGTCTTCCCATACTATATTAAGTGTCCTTTAAAAATATCAAGCAAACTGCACATAGAAAGTTGGAAAAAATGTCTGGAAAGTTTAAAAGAGCAAACTGAATCATAAAAAAGTCTGGTAAGAACCCTGTATCTAACCTGATGTGAAAAATATTGAATATGTGCTTGAGCTGGAGTTTACTGTCTGGCAGGTGCGTCTGGTGATTAATGAGAAGGGTCTGCTGTGTGAGGAGCGGGATGTGAGTCTACCTCTGACTGAGCACAAGGAGCCCTGGTTCATGAGGCTCAACCTTGGAGAGGAGGTGCCTGTCTTCATACATGGAGACACCATTGTCAGTGACTACAACCAAATCATCGAATACTTAGAGACCAACTTTGTGGGTGGTAAGTATTAAAACTCTGGATGGAGGTAACAGTCAGTCATAAGACAGAGACAGTGAAGTTATAATCAAATCGAATTTCGTTATTGTCATATTTTAAGGCATTACATTGAGAGGCAGAGAATACACAGATACATATTGAACAGTGCAAATTTTTGGGTACATACTAAAACATTACATATATTACACCTCAGAATTCATGGCCCATGAAGACCATAAAGTAAATTAAGCGGCTTGAAGATCTAACGTGTGGTGGAGGAGAATGGGTGAGAGATTTGAGAAGCTTAATGACCTGAGAAGAAAAATTGCCCTTTTACACAGTTGGAAGCAGACCAAATGCTCAGACACCCTTTGCTAGATGGCACTAATGTGAGGTACTGTCTTCTGGGTGTGTGCTGTGTCTGAAAATATTATGCTATTGTATGCACTCTTACTGAGCTTCTTATACAATAGATGTCCAAAATCAGAGGTAACCAATGATGATGTGGCCTGAATTCACCTCTATGTGGAGAGCGTTGTGCCCTGAAATGCTGTTGCCATTACAGACCATAATGGTGCTATATTCTTTCTACAATAGCATTTACGAGTGCAGACAATGTCATCTCAACTAAATGACATGAATGGTGATTGTGAAACTAGGGATGGGTGATATAGACTTAAAACCATATCACAATATTTAATTATATTTTTTGCGGTAACTATATAAATGACGATATGAAAATAGTAACATTCAACACTATCTTTTTCGCCACAAGTCACATCAGAATACAGTCTTGAGAGCCGTCTGATTCACATCTGATCTTATGTATCCGAACCACTTCCATATTACGGAGGAAGCTCCTTAATAATTCTTCTTAATTCTTCTTCCTCGTCTAGGGTTGGAACTCTGAGAAATCTGCAGGTCTAGGAGGCTTCTGCTTTGTGCAAGACAGCCAGGTCCCTGTGAAAGACTCTTGGGTAGGAGTTGTCACTTGGTCACTGTTGGAGGAAGAGACATATTGGAGATTTTAGGAAGAGCTTCAGCCTTGGTCTTTCTCCTAAAGTTATTTCATAGCTCCATTTCTAGTAGCTAATAAGGGTTCTGGAAGAATGTACTGTTGGTGGACCACTTGAAGTCCTACAAGATTCAATGATGGTGACACTCTCAGCTGCTGACCTTCCATTGTAAAGGGTAGTAAAGTTGATGACCCATTTTTTTGGTTATTAAACACCAAAGAGAGGTTGGTATGTTTGCAGCAGGCAGCAAGTAAGTCAATGCTTTGCATGTAAAAGCTGATTGTTCCTAATCAGACATTAGCCCCATAGTAGCTTGTTATCTGCAAACTTGATGACAGTGTTGTCAGTGGCCACATAGTCATGGCTGAAGGAAGGGTCTGAGTCTGCGGTCTTGAGGGATTCCACTGTTGGTGTATAGGTTGGTTTTGGTTATGGTTTATGTTTTGAGGTGAGCAATTCCTGAATCCATTTAAAGAATATTTTACTTGTCCGAGGTTGGTGGTGAGCCTTTCTGAGATGACTGCATTGAAGCTGAAATTAACAAAGAGCATCATCTTAATATTGTTTTCTGTTGATTTGTTGGAAATACACCCTGGATGGCAAACACACATTCACAGTTTAGCATAGCCAGTCCATCTACCGGCATGTTTTTGGATGTGGCAGGAAGCCAGAAAAGCTGGAGTAAACCACATAGGCACAGGGAGAGAATGTGAATCTCCATACAGTCAGTAACTTCAGCTCAGGATCAAACCCAGGACCCAGGAGTTGTAAGGCAGCAACACTACCCATGTTGGCCCAAGTGGGTATATTTATGTGTAAACTGAAGCATGAGCAAATTCTCACACCAGCATTAAGTTGTGCATTGTTCTTCCTGAACTTAACTCAATTAATTTCATATTAGTACATACAAGTAATTTGCCAAGTTAAAACAAGTGTGTTAATGGAGTGAAACCAATCCTGTGCAGTAGGGCTCCACAATATATTGAAATTATCAAAATATCGCAAATGTAAACATCATGATATACATATCACAAGGGTTTGCGATAACTGATTGATTTTAATACTTCAAAAAAGTTAGATAGCAGATAGCAGAGAATGCTTTCTTTTCCTCAAAAGAACATGAAACGTATGTTGATTATTTCAGTTTTTAAATATATAAATATATATAAATATAATTTAAATCGATTTTACACACTTATAGCATTATCGTACCACATATCACATTGTTTAACAAGTTATTGCATTTTTCTTCAAAATCGTGCAGTGATGTGGCTTTCATGGACTGATGTTAATCAATCCTGATGCAGAAGGATATTCACAGAGACAAGGCAGACTGTTATGGTGCTCTACTCTGAGGCTGCTTTGCGTCAGATCTCACCCCAAGCCTGATGGAGACGTGCAGGTGCAGAGTAGAGGCTGATTAGTCAGCAGGCTGGAGGAAAGCCAGGCTGCCCTCATCCACTGTCCCTAATGCATCAAGATGGTGCAGACAGAGTGGGATACGTGTAGCCTGTCCTTCTTTTTCAATTCTATCTACAAAGCTTTCTTTATTCCTTTGTAACAGCTGTGTTGATACAAAACAAATGTGTATGCAATGACTTTGATCAAGACTTGGCTGTTCTTCTGTTCCTTCTACTTTATCCTGGAAATTTTACTTAATGGGTCAATTCAGCTGGTGAACACATTGTCAAACTAAGCCATGTTATTTCACAAAAAAGGAATTAACTACCATCTGTGAAGTATCGAATCATCTCTATAAAAGGGAGAAGTCACATAAAAGAGCTGATATGAGGCTTACAGTTCCAGATTTTCAGCAGAGTATATAATAATGTGCCCTGTATGTATATGTGTGTTGCTACAGATACAATAGCCCAGCTTATTCCAGATGAAGGCACTCCCATGCATGCTCGGGTGAAGCAGTATCGTGAGCTTCTGGATGGCCTGCCCATGGACGCCTACACACATGGCTGCATCCTCCACCCTGAGCTCACCACTGACTCCATGATCCCAAAGTACGCCACTGCTGAAATACGTAGTAAGTGATGCCACAATTCAGTGGTTTCTGTTGAAGTGCTTCATTGCAGACTGATGTCTTTGGGTTGATCTGGATCTATTTGTGTTTGGCATAGCTAATGACAAAAATCTGTAGTCAAAGAGCATAAAGCCTGCGATTTAGCATTGGGTTCAACTGGATTCTCAACTTTAAAACAAACAAATGTATCGTCTTCAAATGGAGGGCTGACTCAAGTGTTGACCTTTCACTGGCATAAACGGCAGCTGCATTAAAATGCTTTGAGACTAGCTGATTTAAAGCAAGGTCCCTGTTATGGGATCCAGTGTTGACCTTGCATTGGCATGAACCCCAGCTGCAGAAGAATGCTAGCTAGTTTATGCAAAGGCCCCTGTTATTGGATATGGCTTATTCATTCTGAAGCACATTGCACAGGCATTATGCAATGAAACAGACCAGTAAAACAAGCCAATAGATGTGATCCAGCCCGGAGTCTTGTTATGGATTTAATGAGGACAGGAATATCCTGCATAAACCCTAATAAATCTCCTTTATTATAAATGTGTGTGAATCCCCCTTTGCTGTGCTGCTTGATGTTTAGCAGTTTGACTTTCAAGCATACAAATCTCATTACAACTTAATTATTTGCAGAATCTGTTTCAAATTTTTGATGAAAATATCCTCACATCTGCCCGTAGAACTTTTCATAAGCAAAGAGTATCTTATTTTTATTCCACAGGAGAACACTAGCACTCAGTTTTATTTGTTAAAATTGGTCTTTTTCAAAGTTTTTTTTTTTTACTGCCAAAAGTGTTCTGGTTTACTATCAGCACCTTGTATTTTCCCCACAATTTTAGAAGCAAGCACTGATATCAAATAGTTACATTTACATGCTCTACAGGACCCTGGTTAGTGACTGCTGATAGAAGTTCTTTCTGTGATCTCACTCTTCCAGGACACTTGGCCAATGCAGCATCTGAACTGATGAAACTAGACCACGAGGAGCCACAGCTGACAGAGCCATACCTTTCAAAGCAGAAAAAACTCATGGTAAGACAGTGTGAAACATTTCAAAACTTATTGTGTGATTATTAACCCAAACATGGGGTGGCAGCTGGGTTTGAATGGGAAGCCTTATTTATTTATTAATTTATTTATTAAAAGACATCACGTTGTACCTTTTTATTCATTTATAGATAACGTTAGTGTTATGGAACCTGTACTTATCACTTCCATTATGGTGGCTATAAACAGTTCCTCTCATTTAAAGTTAATAAGAATGGAGTGTATTATCGTGTTATCGAGACAACTGTCCCATGATGGAAAACTTATCTCTGACAGTTAAAGCACTGACACTGGAGACTCCTTCCAAAGTGTAGCTTCACCATATCAAAAATTACACACGTTCTAAAATCTGTCTACCATACAAGTCCCTGTGTAAGACGTTACTACAGAAGGAATAACGAATTAGAACAAACACATTAATATGAACTTGTGATTTGTCTAGCAGGCAGAACAATTGTCAGAGTTGCTGTTATAGAAAATTAACCAACATCTTCTGAAAAATCAGATTCGACTAGTGTGTTTGCATGATGACTTTTTCATTAAAATATCAAAGGTCCATAAACAAATCTGTCTAGAGTATAGAATAAACCTACTTCTTCAGTGTAACTGCTTTTTTCACTAAGAGGAAATGGCTTCTTGTAAGAAATTTGTGTATGTGGGGGAGTATCTGGTATGGAGTACCGTTTCACAGGCCTATCTTCTTCTACCAGGCAAAGATATTGGATCATGATAATGTGAACTACCTGAAGAAGATCCTTGTTGAGTTGGCAATGGTACTAGACCAGGTAGAGGCAGAACTTGAAAAGAGGAAACTGGAATATCAAGGCAAGTTTGTCTTTTTCACTTTAACATCACCTAATGTTAATTAATTCCTGCCATGTTATTCAAGCTCAGGGGTGTCAAGCTCATTTTAGATAACAGACCACATTAGACTTAGACCAATGTCAAGTGGGACAGTTAGTGAAAAATAACACATTAACACTGTTCTTAAATGTGTTCACTTATCTGAAAGGTCCATTCTGAATGCACAAATGGATTGAACATACAATATATCACCTACAAAACAAATGAATTGACTGCAATTCCTTACCAAAAAATTAGTGTTTCCATATGATGGTTTTTCCATACGGTGTCTGTAATAAATATTCAGCATTTAATTCTTCCAGTACTTTGACAATTAAAAAAAAAATTAATTTGTTGTGTTACAGTGGCATGAATTTGAGATTATATGTTACACATTTTTGACCTGCTATTGAAAGATTACATATAGTTTTGTCAGTAGCTGGGTTTATAGTCCATAGTTTATTGCCCTGTATTGCACCCTGGTGGAATTACAGAGGTTAGCTCTTTTTTCAATTCATCTTCAATCTTTCAATTCAGTTACAGTCCACAAGATGATTTAAATTAAGTACACGGACTGTAAATTTGGTGGGCTGGAATAGAACCTTTATCTTGTTGCAGGGCATAAGTTTGACACCCCTGATATTGGTATTACAGGCTTAAGTGCTCAAGTGGACTTGCTTTGACAGCATTATGGTTTTCTTAGGCTAACCTCAGAACCCGTTGCAATCTTTATTGTTATACAATAAATTCTTATTTATTGTTGTTTGAATGTCTGTGCAGTTTCCCAGAATGGTTCTTTTGGTTCCCAAATGCAAAATCGTGGACTGTCTTAGGGTTACTTTGGGAAACTGTTCTAATGTTTGCTGATAAAGGCAATAAAACTGTCACTATTTCATAGTTTTCAGAATACTGTACTATTACATGTGCATAACTGTTAAAAAAAAAAAAAAAAAAAAACAGTAATTGTTTTGAATTTTAAGTTCTTGGATTTCAGACTTTCAAGAAGTACTACAATAGACTTCTGCAATATAACAATATTATCATCCCTACTCGATATTATATTGCCATGATATCCAGTGACGTTTACTAGTTACACTAGTGCAAGTCACCCAAAAATCACTCAAAAATAAATAAAAATCTTTTCCTGCCCAGTAAAACTTCAACATGTGAATCTGGAATGATTAACTGTCACTTCCTAGCATTTGTTTGACTGCCACTCTCCCGCTCCCTCCTGCTCAACTCTTTTAACTGCAGCGGAATAGTGAAAATGTCAGCCATGTGGATATTTGTAGCAGGATTTTTATGATTGTCACAGTTCCCGAGTGCACAGCTAATAATATTATTACACCCTCCTGTACTCTCCTTAAACCTGAAATGGTGAAAATACTCGTTATCTTGTCCCTTTTTCTTAGGTGGTTCTGGATGATTTACAGTAACTGTTTATCATGATATTTTAAAAAGAACAGGGAAAATCAGTATCGCACAAGCCTATGCTACAGCACAACACTGACTTGTAACCCTGCTTCTCTACTTACAGGTCAAAAGTATGAGTTGTGGCTTTGTGGACCTGACTTTACACTAGCTGATATATGTCTTGGAGCCACGTTGCACAGGCTTAAGTTCTTGGGACTTTCAAAGAAGTACTGGGAAGACGGAAGCAGACCCAACCTCCAGTCATTTTTTGAGCGTGTGCAGAAGCGCTATGCTTTCCGCAAGGTGTTGGGAGACATCCACACCACCTTACTGTCAGCAGTCCTACCCAACGCGTTCCGAATGGTAAAAAAGAAGCCGCCGTCCTTCTTCGGGGCTTCCTTCTTAATGGGTTCTTTAGGTGGTATGGGCTATTTTGCCTATTGGTTTTTAAAAAAGAAATACATGTAGTAAATATTACTATGTTCTGTGTCAGTGAATTTGTGTGAGGCTGCAACATTTCTGTACCAGATGTTGTGCAACAGCTGGAATTATGATGCTGTGCAGAGAAAACCCTATTATCTGAGTGAACGGATTAAATAAGAACATTCCATGACGAGGAATTCTTCTTATCAACACATTTTCTGGTAATCAATGCCTTCATTTGTTTATTTTTTTATATTGATTCCCCCTATGGGTTACTAAATGCCTTGTCAACCTTTAATTTCATTTGCCTACAGTCTGATTATAATCAGCAAAATGAAATGTCACAATCTAAATTAAAAGCACTACAAATTCCTCCACGTGATATGTGTTGGCATTACACTCGTACTTATTATAGCATGACCTATAACGATACCCCCCTCTAACACTGTAGTAGGAGTATCTTGTGTTTGAGGCATTCACCTTTTGCCCTTTAATCTACTTTTCATTTATGGGTTTCCATCCATACCCTGATAACTATTGAGATACTAGATAAAATGTTTAGCTGCAGCCTAATACTGCCAAACACACATGAAATTACTATTCGTTCGCTCACTCTGTGTAGATTACAGCACATTCACAAACAGCACATGGGCATGTAAAAGTTTTTGTTTGTTTGTTTGTAGAGCGTACCTCACCAGCATTAGCACCCGGATGATGGACACCAATGGCTTACACTAGACTCAGATATCACTAAGGTTATTTTAAGATGTGGGGTCATTTATAAAAATGGGATATTAAGAAATGCTTGATAGGCGGGTTATTGATTATAGTTTGGAAGACTTTCCATGTATCGGTAGAGTCACAGCTCTAGTGTTTTTCCAACTTGATTAAAAATGAAGATCTTCATGGGTTAAATCATTTGTGCTAGAGCAAGGAACAATGAAATGTGCAGTACTGTGACTCTTCAAAGATGAATTTCATTCAGCACATGTGCCATGGAAAGATATCCAGAGGAAGCTAAATCAGAAAATCACTCATATAATACATACATTACTCATATCGTCATCTTCTATTGAGGAAACGCACATCAGACACAATTCAACATCAAGAACGCAGGTGATGGGGTGGTTCATTGTGACATTAGTTGTTGTCAGTTACGTGTTTTTGTTTCTCTTATATGATTACAGAAATGGGCTTGTACAGATGACACAAAAGGTGAACGCATTATAAAACATAATGGCTTTGGATTCAAAAAACAGATGATAGAAAAGTGATATGTAGTGTTAATACTCTGTCCAAAAAAATGAACATAAATAAAAACTCTACAGAAAAGCATTGATGATTGACACCAGGCCTATAAATGACACCAAAATACCAAGTCCTTCTGAAATACATGAGTTTTAACCAAAGGCAAACATTGATTTTTTCCCCCTTTATTAGGGGGATTATTCTGCTCCTAGAGATATAAATAAATGGAAGTGCTTAAATGGATTTGTCAGGAGAAAGGTGAGTGTACAACTGACACTGTACACTATAGAATAAGAGCAATATACACCGCCTTACAAGTCATAAATGAATGTGTAAATGCATCCAGCCCTGATAGAAAAATGAGAGATTTATTCAAGTGCATAATTTCTGGTGTAGTTCACTGAAGATGAAGAAAAAAAAATAACAAGCAGTCTCCTTCAAACAGAATCTTCAGAAATAAATATTGTGTTTTTACTGTGGCCATTACAGTTCACAACAGATGTTTTCTGTTTATTTATTTATGTATTTATTAATTTTTATATTGATAAGATATGCATTTATGGTGCTTTTTACGATGTTTGTTCATAAGCCATAATTTGTTTAGTTGCCATGGATTACAATAAATGAAAATGCTTAACAGACAGCTTTATTATTGTTTCCTACTCATGAAAAGCTTAGAGAACAGCATAGCTGTGTGATAAACAAATGTGAAAATAGCAAAGTCAGCAAAACCAGCAAAAAAAAAACTATTAAAAAAAAACAATTCAGTGGGATTGTGCTGTCAGGATTGGCTCAACACTTTGCAAAAGAATGTTTAAAACCACATGGCCATGCTTTTTATTTGATTCTATGCAAGTATGGTTAAAACAAAAACAAGAAATGTGGCATGATGAACTACTGTGGATCTGTGAAATGTTGTTGAACACAGGTACTCAGTGTTTGAGTATGAAAATCTAAAATAACTGTGGTTAAGCAAATTATTTTTACCCATATACCCAATAATTTATAACCATCCTTACCAAGGGACCTGACTATACCTGAAATATATATTTCCACAAAATGTAAACAATAAATACCCAGTTTACTGACGTTATTTATTCACTTAGAAAATTGTAATTGGGATATATATACACTCCTGAACAAAATCTTAAGACCGGGGGAAACATTACATTTATATATTTTTATATATATATGAAACAACACTGACGTGAGCAGCCATGGAAAAGTAACAGCATCTTTGGTCTGCTAAACCACTGACCACTTTGCAAATGTTTTCTGGCATATGAGTAGTCATTTCAAAAAAAGTACTGTATTTTAAAGATTTTGTTGTAAATATTCTTCATACAGCTATATAGCTAGTTCTTAACAAAGTGGTTCACTTTGTGAACTGACTGGAAATCCTCTCAGCATCCTGATTAAATCTCACCCTCTCCTTTGGTCCCGTCAAGTCGCAGGTCTGCATCATTCCTTCCCAGAGTGAAGAGGCTCACAGCAGACAGCAAGGCGGCTAGCATCATTCCAGCACAGCCGGCGAACATGTGCCTGGTGCCACTACCTGCCTCACCTGCACCAGCGCCTGACACCTCACCATGTAATGCCAGCAAGCCCAAGCATGCCAGCAAGTTGAGCGGCAGGCGAAAGCAGGCCAAAACTGCAGCCCTGCGCTCCACTGGGATCACACGGCCCTGAAGGAAGCTCACGGCAGGAAAGTACAAGCCACAGGCCAACTCCAGCAGCAGGAAGGCCAGGAACGATTCCCTAGGCTTTGGCTGGCCTGGTGCCGTCGAAAACGTCAGCATAAAGAAGGAGAAGAAGGCGAGCAGTGTGGCCAAGCCCAGCAGGTGGGCCGGCTGGAGCCGGTAGCGGGCTGATGTGGCCAATCGGAAGAGTGACGATCCTGCCATGCTGGCCGCCATTAGGCAGGAGAAGACAATGCCAAGTGGTGGGCCCTGTGGCTCCAGCACGGGTGTCCACAGAAATATGAAGACATAGAGTACGCTCTCAAAAAGGGCCTGCACACCACCCAGGAGTACTACACGACGTTCTGAGAACAGAAAGCGCACACCTTCCAGACAGGCTCGCCGGAATCGAGTCTGAGGGGCACTTTGAGGGCCGAGATGAGCACTATTTTTGTCCCTTTGGCCTCCTCGTTCCAGCTTTTCCTCATTACCCCAATCGGAAAATACCATCCAAGCACACGCAGCCAGGCTTGGAATGGCGAGCAGAAAAGGAGCTACAGGTCCAAGCTCCAACCACTCTGAAAACAGGTTTGCCACAAGCCCAGCACCCACAGCCAGCCCGTAATTCCAGTCTGCTGCTTTGCTGAACGTCACAGGGATCCATTCTTTAGGGAAATCATGGACATCAACATGGCAGTGCACATACCAGGCCTCGAAGGCCGTACTGAGCAAGGAAGTGGAGAGACCACCCAGCACACGACCCAGGATGAGCACAAAGTAGTCACGAGACAGTTTAGTGAGGCAGCACACGGAGTAGGACACACAGAAAAGGAGGCACGTCTGCCTTCGACCCAGAACCTGTGGCAGCCAACCAGCCACGGGGGCAAACAGAACACACGAGGCCAGACCACAGACGTATAAGATGGCGATTTGGGACTCCAGGAAGCTGTAATGCTGGTAGAGCTTGTAAAGGTATGGCCCCTGAAGCCAGTCAGCCCACAGAGCCAGCAGGTATGTTTTTAAGAAGAGCTTCTGGAAGGAGAGGAAAGCCGGGTTGGCAACGGTCGCCTGAGTGGACTGCGGAGAAGCAATGCGCCGTGCTGCAAATTCCAGACACATACACAGGACCACCAGGGCCACAAACGCAAGATATGCAGTCACAAACATGGCAGACCACGGTCAGCTTTCAGGTGGCCTGGTAATGGAGGTCTTCACAGGTCTGGATTCACAGTTCTTCTTCTTCTTCTTCTTCACAATTTCACTTCATTGTTATGTTTTGGAGAGGCTATAAAAGTAGGGTGCAACAGAATAAGAATGGATTGCAAGGGGAAAACAGTGAAATAAGTAATCAATAAGGTAATGCTGATATGTAGGCACATTGCAGGAGTCTGTCATACACATGATCAGTACATCAGCAGAACTGTAAGCTTCCTTTAGTACATTAGAGCCCACTAAGAAATGAAAGAACAAGGGCTGGATCCAAATTACTCTATTTCTATTTAAAAATAATGAAACAACATCTTATATATGTCTTATAACGTCTTATATGCCCTACTTAGTGCATTATATAAGCAGACTACTCAGCCTAAGGATAGTTCAATTCACCTTGTAAAGTTAGTGAACTAGTTTAGCTACCGTTGCAAACTAGCAAGTTAGCTTGAAACCGTAAGCTTGATGTAATTCTATCTAAAGAGTGTTACTAAATTTATTTATTTATTTATTTTTTGGTGTTTGCAATACCTGAACAGCCTTGACGTGCTCCTTCATCTCAAGATACTTCTTCCAGACTCTCATATTACAGGTTTATTTAGGAGTCTGGGAATCACCATTCGTTTTCACAGCCGTTTCTGCGAACACTTCCGGGTTCCGGGTAGCAACGTCACCGGGCGTGACGTGGCCGTGTAGCAACGACGCTCCCCGGAAGGAGTCAAAAGACAAACAGAGAGTAAGCTATACATATTCAAATTATGCTTTACATTTTTTCTTTTTTTATTCCACAAAGAATGTTGATTGCTAACTTGACCGTATTTTCTTCAAAACAGTATGGTAACCTAATATTTACAAGCCTAACTGGCACCTATGGCTATGTCCATGGAGTTTCCAGTAGGCATTGAGTTGGTTTGCTTCATTTTTGCATAATACATCAATTTTACCTGAGAATTAGGTGCATTTTAAGGTATTGAACAGTTCCAAAATCTCCTACAGGTGTTAAATTAGCAACAGTATATTCATTCATTCATTCATTCATTCATCTTCAGTAAGCACTTGGTCAGGGTTGCAGGTGGAAATACACCCTGTATGGAAGATAACTCCATCAAAGGGCATCATGCACACACATTTACACCTACTGGGAAATTTAAAATAGTCAATCCACCAACCATCATGTTTTGGGAGGTTGGAGGAAACCACAGAACCCAGAGGAAACCCACACCAACATAGTAATCCGAGCTCAGGATTGAACCAGGGATCGGCTGTCTGGGCGAGAACACTCCCATCAGGATAGAAATGTTTCATCATAGTATAAATGTGATCAGCCAGAGTAGCTTGGTGTTGATTTGCAGTGACCCTTCTCTCTAAGGTACAGATTCCCAACGCTGGTCCTGGAGTACCTCCTGTCCTGCACATTTTTGTGCTTCCCCTGTTCTAGCACATCCACTGCAACTCATAGAATGGCTGTTAAATCAGCTGATTAATTGAATCAGGTGTGTTGGGAACATGGATATCACTAAAATGTACAGGACAATGAATACTCAGGCACCAGTGTTGGGAACCTGTGTTCTAAGGGAAGAGGTACTAAAATCATGCCAGCAAAATAGCAGACCAGAGCCACCAGTTTATTTTATCTGTATATTTAGACATAACACAACACATGGTCACATGGTGGCAGCATAATACAGTTTGCCAAATCTTCTTGCACGCATTTGTATTTTACATGCCCCTACTTGCCTTTAAGCATGCTCACCACATATTTGCAGGTGTAACCTAGTGAGCACAAATAAGAAAGTGAAAAGAACAGGTGACTGTTGTGGACCTATACAAAATGTCAAACACAATATAGACCACATTGGCCATATGTGGGCATAAAATGCATTATTGTTGTTTTGCATACTGTGATATTCAGATTTGTGATGACACACTAATTTGGGAGTTGTTTCAATAAAACAGAAAAATGAAGAATTAAAGTATATTAGTGTGTTCTGACACCTTCAGGGCATGAAATAATAACCTGCTGCCCAGCATAACCACAAAATGATGAATGAAATGTGTTTCTCACTGCTATTTGGGTAAGCCATTCTGACCTTTCATCAGTTCCCACATAAAAGATATTCTGTATACATAAGAGACAAGGTGTATTTGGTATTAGAAAACTATCTATTAACTAAAATATTCACTCATGCTCTCTTTTCAACTTCTGAGTCAATAACCAAGTGACCCTGATCTGTCTGGCATAATTTGGTGCTACATTTAGGCCAGAGTATATTAATGCCTCGGAGAGCATCCTCGTTTTCTATAAAACTCAGACGATACAACTGGTCCAACACACAGGGTGGGAGACAGTTCAGTGGAGAGAAGGAAGTGTTATTTTCAGCTTATTGCTAATAGGGGAGCTATTCTAAATCTCACACAGTGTAGACTTAAAGCCACAGTCGCAGATGGCCAGAACAGCATCTGAGTTTCACCATGCATGTTAATTAGCTATGGTCAGTTGCTTTTTTAATGTTTTTTTTTTTTAGTGTTTTGCATACAGGCCTACTAGTAGTATGAGGCTGAAAAATATTAAAAACAGATTCCAAGTACCCTGCTTTTGTGTATTCACTGTTTTTTAAATTCCTTTTGGCTTTTAATTAGCTAATGAGATGTTTCAGACATGTTAGAGTAGAGAACTCACTATAGTGTGAAGTGCAGGAGTCCAGGATGGATCATAATGTAACCAAAACACAATGCAAATGAAATAACCTGATGGAAAAAGGTTGGAGATTAAAGGAAGGACAGCAGATGGCTATCATGGCTCACAGTGAATATCAAGCTTTTATGTTCAGTTTTATATGAGCCAGCCTACTAAACTACTTTTGTATCATTGTTTTTGTGCCAGTAGCACATGAAAGCAGACAGTGCCAAAAATGCTTATATATGCTCCACGAAACACAAAAGAGGTGTATTAACCAGGCTATAAAACTTTTACTGATCCCAAAATATACTAAGGTAATTTGGTTTTCAGAAAATTATAATTGGTATAAAGTAGGAAGTTAACCAGTGGGTTTTGTATGGTTTCTTGTAAATGTTGAACAAACACAATATAATATTTGAACCATACCAAACCTAAATGGCAAATATAAAAATTAGGTTGGGTTTTATGTTGGGTGTGGACCTGTATGAGCTTAGCCTCGTGTCTTAGAGCAATGGAAACTAAAATATGCTGAGCTTGGACTTTTAGAGAACAAATGCTTTACCTTTTTTTTTTTTTTTTTTTACTTGACAATCTTTTGGCTTGACAATCTTACTATAAAATATCACCATAATGAGGCCATCATTAGGTTCTTGCATGTATTCAGTGTTGGTGCACCTAAAAGTTTTGAGTACACTACTAACTGTTTTGATGTTTATCATCTTTTATCATGTTTTATCAGATCTCTGGATTTATTTATTAATTTTATTTTACATAATTCTATGTGAATATCCCAGGAGATCAACAGTTTCTGAAATACTGAAACCTGCACATCTGGCACCAACAAACGCAACATGATCAAAGTCACTAAGATCATATTTTCCCTTATTCTGGAAATCTTCGATATGAACATTGACTGAAGCTCTTGATCTGTACCTGCAAGATACAGTCAGTGACTGTATATACACTATTTTATATGTATTTTTATTTAATGGGTCCTGACGTTTAGAGTCTAGCGTATACCTCAGATTCATTGAAAACTTTGGTTTGCAGTTCCTTTTGAGGGCCATTTGTTTCATACTTTAAGATATTTTTGGGGCAGAGTAAAGAATATGGGAAGTGAAGTCCCTTCAGAGATCACCATTGTTCCTCTCTGAGCTTCTGTTCCTGAGATATACATCTGAAATGAAAATGCCTTTACTATACATCACCTAGTCCTTATTCCCAGAGATGTTCCTCAACCCTCATGGGATAGAAAAAGGTATTTTCTTTTACACTGCAGCTCTGTAAGAGTGCCTGCATTAATTAGGCATCAGAATGAGTAGAATATCATGCAGTAGAAAAACACCACACTACTAAATACTGAACATAATCTCATTTATCTTGTTTCTATGGAAGGATATAATTTACAAAATATACATTAGCATGATTACATCACATTGTTTGAACAACCAGTATTTCAAGCATACAAGTCCTGTGCACTCCAGGCCAACTCTTAGTAAAGGCTATTGGAGGTCTCTGCTGGTGTAATCTGAGCTTTCATTACTTCTTCAGCACACCTGGTGAGGGTTCTTTTCCACAACCACACATTAGCCACAACGTGTCTTCAGAAGGCACCCAAACCCCCACCACTCTCTCAAATATACCTTTGATGTATATTGTTTTGTGTCATTCACACATACCTGCAGCCATACGATATTTACAGCAACGAAACAGAAAAATAAGCAACTACAAATCATGCTTGGGTTGTGGTGGCTGCTGGTTTTGTCTCTCGAGATTAAAAATTAAACAATGGAGTACAGCGAGAGACAACAATATACTGTATGTACTATGTCCAAGACAGAATAGGAACAGAAATGATCAACTCAGTTACATTTTGGCAGGATGAAAGAATAATATTTCTATATTTCTTTCAAAATGTGAAATAACTAACCAGAGTTCTTGTGCTTATTGATACAGCTGAAATTGTGCTATTTAATATTACACTAACACTGATGATACATACGTGTTGAACAACTGGAAAACCTACATGACATGAATTACATGGCTGTAATATTTATGTTCTGTACATGGTAATTCATTCCATTTATGTTGATGTTCATGTTTAAATGGTCCCTATACTTTATTCCTTATTTCTATATGTGGTCTTGGTTGCAGGCTGTGCTAGAAAAACAGATGATAAATGATCCAAACAGGACACCAACATTTTTTGGTTCCTTGTTCAATACATTAGCTGGTTAGTCATGATATGAAAAGGAAACTGCCTCCTTTGGAAAGCCATGTCTGTTGGAAAGGTAGTTGAGGCGCTTTGAGTGAGCTGAGAGTCTTGGACATTGTGTGAAGAAATATAAATTGGAAAGAAGATTAGATCTTGTCTTTGATCAGCTGAGATAACCATCTTTCCATGTCCATGTCCGTTCCAATCACACAAAATTGGTTTCTGCTAATTCTTACAATTTGACCATGAATTTGAAATGGTGAAATGTTCCTAGCATCCACGCTTATTCTTTTTTGCTAAATGAGAAGTCATCCTCTTAATGACCAGTCATGTCAGCTCATAGGTTGCTGGAAGCTCATGGGTCGATGTGGAAGTTGAGGAGCTTGTCTGAGTGCAGCGTATTGAGGGTGCGCAGGTCTGGCAGACGCAGCAACAGCTTGGGGAAAAGTGCACTATCATCAGGATGATGACGGTAAACCAAGGCTCGCAGCGCCCGAATCAGACTCTCTTGTAACTGCTCCACAGCTGCTGTGTCAGAAACACCAGTTCGATCTACGGAAACACCAGCATAATCAGATTCCATGTCAGATTATATGTAATTGATTAGACTTTAGTTAGAGGTTCTTAAACCTGAGTACTTTTTGATCATTTTCATCAAAATGTTTGAATAAATTTGGTCAAATCTCAAACAATGAAAAATGACATTGTATATCTAGCTAAATTTTTGTTTAATTAAATGAGATCATGTTCAGTATTTTGCCCCCAGCTAATTGTTTCACCTCTTATTTGCAGTCATACCAGTGTTCTGTGTATTTCCATAAAGCTAATTTATAATTTCTAATAATAGACATAAAAAAGGATGGTAAAGGTAAAGGATGGATGTTGCATAGTTGTCAGTGGGACATTTAAAACAGCAACATGCAACATCACTTTAGGGTTGTATTTAATATTTTAACAGTGGGAATCTTATAGTATTGTTTCTATTTAAGTCTAATAAATGAAGACTGAAGCTTTAAAGGAGAAATGATGTACATAAATTATATCCCTGTCTGTATCTCGCACAGAATTCAGTGTTTGTCTGTAGTTTACCTGCAGAGACTAGGACCACTGCCATGAAAAGTGCCATCTCATCAGATTCCAGGCTGAGGGAGGCCAGTTTCTCAGAGAAGTCAAACATGGCATCCAGCAGTGAGCCCATACCCAGTGCCCGCAGTGTGCCCAGTGGGTAGGCCTGCCCATTTAGAAATGTCACCGTCCGGTCCTTTGGGTTAAACAGCGAGCAGAACCTTACCATCAGCACCTTTGATAAAAAACAGAGGAAGGTATGATAATGCAGACATGCAGAAGATAATTACACATGAAGAATAATTATTCATGTGTAAATAGATGTCAGACATAGACATCAGGAATAAATATGGCTAGAGAGGTTGGAATTAATGAGACAAGGCCATCAAATCAGTCATCTGTACCTGAAAGGTGCCTGCTTTGAGCAACATGATCTGGTCATGCTGGCACAGGTCTTGAAACCCTGGGATGCCCTTGGCAAACTCCACCACCTCTCGCACTGCAGGGGTGAAACACTTAGAGAAAGACTCCCACACCTGCTGGCTTGAGACGCCTGGCGCTGAAACTGGGCATGCATTCAGAGGGCAGGCCTGGAGAGACAGATTGCGGGAGAAAGTAAATTTTGAATTCAGAGCATTTCCATATTTGCAAGTTAAAATGTTTTAAGTTAGTTCCTGGAATGTAATAAATAATATACCACTTAATGTTAGGGCAAATCAATTTAAAATTTTGGTCCAAATGAGATGTGAGCCCTTTAAATGAATATTCTTATCTGATATGCATCAGTTATGATTTCCACTATGATACATTTCAAACCCCAATTTTAAAAGCTGAACTGAAAAAAAATTCCCCAATTTAGTGTTTGAATTCAGTGTCAGTGGCATAAACAGTCTCTCTTTACAAAAAAGAAAGAGAAATGGCAATGCATAGGCAGAACTGACAACCCTTCCACTTTCTTTACTATACTATTCTATACTGTGCTATTTTTGCCTTTTCTCATAGGACACCTTCATCACAGACTTAAAGTAAATTAATACGTAAAGTAAATTCATTAAATCACTACAAATTAAAAGCACTTCTCACCAGTACTTTGGAACCTGCAACCAGCTTCCATGGGCATGAGGTCTGAGCCTGCATCTCCCCAGCTGCATAAGTACTGCCATAATTGGCCTGCGGAGATGGGTTAACTGTAGACTGGCATGGGATTTGATTGGATGGACCATGGTTTTGATAGTGACTGTTATCCACTAAGGCTGTTGGACATTTGTTGTCATTGGGCATTTGCTGTCCAGGGCAGAGACCAGCTACTGTGTAAACCACAGGTACTCCAGAGTGATATGTTGCAGGAGTATTGTGATGGGAGAAGCTGCTTTCCTGAGGGGTGGCGCTCTGAAAGGAAGTTGGCACACTGCTGCTGGTGTTGATGCCAGCTGCCCTCTTGGTCAGGCGGTCGGGAGCACTTGGGAAGATGTCCTGATAGGCTTTTGCCATGGAGCCAATAGTTTCTTTGGGCTGTATCTCCATAGGGCTGGTCGGGGGATCACAAGGAGGGGAGGAAGCCATGTTCAAGCTGGCCGACTCGTTCAGGCTGTTCATGTAACTCTGCATTTCATCCAGCAGCCTCTGCTTCTCGCGTTTAGGGATGCGGCCAAAGCGCACAGCTAAGAGAGGCAAAAGAAACATGTATTTCAATGTTCAATGATCGTGTAAAATTGCCAGATTACTAGGTACAAAAAATGGGGGTAGGTTGGACATGGAATCTTTGAGAATGATACTTTAAGAGAAATAGCAAAAGTGCGCGCAACTTCAGATTGTGGTGGGCTCCTTAATATGGTCATTTAATCTTTTTTAGCCAGTTTGGTCCCATTAAGATTATTAAATCTATTTTTCATGAGAAAACCTGACCAGATATGACCAAAACAGCAGATAATCATCTAGAAAGCATCTCTTATTTGGTCCTCTCTCCTACTCTAAAAATATCCATCAGCCAGTTATGCTAAAAATAGGACCCATGTCACCATATACTGCCCCCATTCATTCTCCTTCTCTCTGTCCCTCCTCTTCTCCCTTGCTCTCTTCATCTATCTTCTCCTCTTACTCCCTCATTCGACTAGTAAATAGGGCAGTGGGGCAGGCAAAACGTGATGTTAAACAGGGAGTGGGTAAAACGACTGATGCCCATTAGAGCAGGGGTTCATTGGGCTGGATGGGAGAGAGAGCAGAAAGAGAGGAAAGAAGTAGAGAAGGGGAGAATAAAGAAAGGAAAGAGAAGAGAGAAGAATGAAGAAAGAAAAAAATTTAATGAATAATATAAAGAATAGAACAGAGGAGTAAAAATGTGAGTAAAAATAGTGGATAGAAGGAAGAAAGAGAAGATATAGAAGGAGAATGAAAGCCTAGGATATAGGAGAGCAGCATGAGAGAAGAACAGAAATCTCTGGAGAGAAAAAAGTAAAAGAGAACAGTACACAAGTGGAGTGCGATGAAGAAAGGAAAATTCAGCACCAGATCAGGCCCTTAGAGGGTGTCAAGGCTAAGAGCTGAAACACTGAAGCTACGTTTACATTGTACAGTTTTGGCATGATTTTGCTTTTGCAGACAAATGTCACATATTGTACGATTACAAATTGTAATGTGTGAAATCAAAATGTTTGGCTGTGAGTTGAGATCAGTGGTCTTAGAAACGCAGCCACTAACAAAGTGTCAGAAATGTTTTATTAAAATCTCAGTGTGACTGCTGCTACCAGTAAGAAGACAGCATGGGATTCTGTGAAAGTCACGTGACAGCTACAAATATAGTTGTGGCAAAGGTAAACAAAACATGCTAATGGTCAGAAAAAATATCCTGTCTAGTCTATCTAGTCTATTGTTTGATCTTCATCATAGTATTCACACTTCGCACTGGTGGATTGTAACCAGGTTGTAAGTACTTCTTTAAAATGTCAAAAGAAGAAACAAGAGCAAGAGACAAAAAATAGAGAGTAGGCAATTTATTGAAAACTGCATTTAAACTNTGGCTTGCTCATTAGGGATAAATTCACAGTGATAAATTCAAATATTTACAATATATTTTTTGTGAATCCATTTATTTGTGTAAAGCTGCTTTGCGATGATGTCCATTGTTTAAAGTGCTATACAAATAAAATTGAATTGAATTGATAACTTGGGGGAAGAAACTGTTAAACAGTCTGGCCGTGAGGGACTGAATGCTTCGGTACCTTTTGCCAGATAGCAGAAATGTTTGTGTGAGGGGTACATGGGGTCATCCACAATGCTGGTGGCTTTGTGGATACAGCATGTAGTGTAAATGTTTATGATGGTAGGGAAGAGAGACCCTGATGATCTTCTCAGCTGTCCTCACTACGCGGGGCAGGTTCTTGTCCATCAATAATATGTAGACAGTTGTAAAGAATATGGCCACTGCCTATCAATCATCAATAATTCTGAGGCGTGGCTTACTTTACCCAAACAGCTATAACACATGATATATTAGATAAATGTGCCCTAAAATTTGAAGGGCTAGATTCTGAGGCTGCATGCTAAGTTTGGGGTGTGGTCACCCTCAGGGGGCGAGGTTAATTTCAAGTTCAGTTCTCGCATGCCATATGTCTGATCAAGCTGCAGTGTTCTCACAATCACCTAACAACAAGCTAGGGACCCCGTGTGATACCATAGACCCCACATGACAGGTAACTTGAAGGTGAACCCGAAGGTCGTGGGTTCGAGTCTCGGGTCCGGCAGGGATTCTAGGTGGGGGGAGTGAATGACCAGCACGCTCTGCCACCTTCAATACCACAACTGAGGTGAGACCCTTGAGCAAGGCACCAATCCCCTAACTGCTCCCCGGGCGCAGCAGCTAAAATGGCAAAAGTTCATTTATTTCAGTAATGCAACTTAAAGGGTTAAACTAATATATGAGATAGACTCATTACATGCAAAGCAAGATAGTTCAAGCCGTGATTTGTCATAACAGATGATTATGGCTTACAGCTCATGAGAATATTACATGCAATCAATAAAACAAGGATTGTACATAGAACAATATCGGACCTCTGAAAAGTATAAGCATGTTTATGTACTTAGTACTTGGTTCGGGCCCCTTTTGCAGCAATTATTGCCTCAATGTGGCGTGGCATGGAAGCTATCAGCCTGTGGCACTGCTGAGGTGTTATGGAAGATCAGGATGCTTGAATAGCGGCCTTCAGCTCTTCTGAATTGTTTGGTCTGATGTCTCTCATCTTTCTCTTGGCAATGCCCCATAGATTCTCTATGGGGTTCAGGTCAGGTGAATTTGCTGGCCAATCAAGCACAGTAATCCCACGGTCATTAAACCAGGTGCCAAGTCCTGCTGGAAAATGAAGTCAGCATCCCCATAAAGCTCGTCTGCAGAAGGAAGCATGAAGTGCTCCAAAATCTCCTGGTAGATGGCTGCGTTGACCCTCTTACTGAAGCACAGTCGTGGCCTAATGGTCTGAGAGTCGTCTTGTAACCCGAAGGTGAACCCGAAGGTCGTGGGTTTGAGTCTCGGGTCCGGCAAGGGTGGGGGGAGTGAATGACCGGTGCTCTCTGCCACCTTCAATACCACGACTGAGGTGAGCATGAACTGCATCAACTGCTCCCCAGGTGCCGCAGCTAAAATGGCTGCCCACTGCTCGTGTGTGTGTGTGTGTGTGTGTGTGTGTGTGTACTTGGATGGGTTAAGAGCAAAAATCACCATACTTGGCCACAAAGTCACTTCACTTCACTTCAGTGGACCAACACCAGCAGATGACATGGAAACTTCACACTGGACTTCAAGCATCTTGCAATGTGTGCCTCTCCATTCTTCCTCTTTGGTTTCCAAATGAGATGCAAAACTTGCTCTCATCAGAGAAGAGGACTTTGGACAATTGAGCAACAGACCAGTTCTTTTTTTCTTTAGCCCAGGTAAGATGCTTCTAATGTTGTGTGTTGTTCAGGAGCGGCTTGACAAGAGGAATACGATATTTGAAGCCCATTTCCAGGATCCGTCTGTGTGTGGTGGCTCTTGATGCACTAACTCCAGCCTCAGCCCACTCCTTGTGAAAGTCCCCAACACTTTTGAATGGCCTTTTCCTAACAATCCTCTCCAGGCTGTGGTCATCCCTGCTGCTTATGCACCTTTTTCTTCCACACTTTTCCCTTCCACATAACTTTCTATTAATGTGCTTTGACACAGCACTTTGGGAACATCCAACTTCTTTTGCAATTACCTTTTGAGGCTTTCCCTCCTTATGGAGGGTGTCAATGAT
>CM074960.1:18737475-18750723 GCA_037577455.1 Pangasius macronema
ACTAATGCTAATAACTCTCAGAAATAAAGGTACCAAACTGTACCAAACACTGCAGACTAATGCTAATAACTCTCAGAAATAAAGGTACTAAACTGTACCAAACACTGCAGACTAATGCTAATAACTCTCAGACATAAAGGTACCAAACTGTACTGTACTGTAATCAGTAGTCCATCCAATTATGTTCCTTAAATTATAATTATTATTTATAATGCAGTTTGGTACCTCTTTTTCTGAGAGTGTATAACCACTTCAAGTTTCTCATCAATGTCCATAACATAAGAAAATACATTCCTACAAATGAAAAACACAATACAAAAAAAAAAAAAACAAACAAAAAAACGAAAACCCCTAAACATTGTAGTCTGCCACTAGGTGTCACTGTAATGCAGGAAATTGCTTTCTCTACAAGTTGAAGTTGAAGGCTTTTTCGTGCTTGGGAAAATAGCATTTATATGAAACTTCACAGGCGTGCGATTGGCCATGGGGGTAGCTTGGGGACCGAAAACCACCTGTTTTACATCACAGAGTGAGAAAGCGTTGATGAAGGCCTGCTGCCAAACGTTTCAAGTATGTGGCCTATGATTCACGCGCGAAATCTTTCTACATTGTAAAATAAACATGATTAACCATGATGACATGATGAGTGAAGTGATACATAGAAGGCATACAACTCGAGCACAAAGGAATCAAACTCTGTTTATGTAGTGTTTTGAGCGTTGGCAGGATTAATCGGGCGTGATAAAAATTCGTGCTGCAGTCAGCAGTTATGAACCTCTATAACTGTGGGCGACATATGCAGCGAGGAGAGCATGTTATGGCAGAACAGGCCGGTAATTATAGAGTGCGCGCGCGGCGGTGTTTGGGAACTGAACTGGAGATGCTGCCAACACAGACACACACACACACACACACACAGTTTTTTTTGTGGAACCCGGAGGCCGATCCATCAGTGGGTAGTCACAGTCAGTGCAGAAGGTAGACAGAGGGAGATGTTTTTTCATATTTTCGTGTTCTACAGAGTGTTGTGAGATTTAACAGATGCCAGGTTTGCTGACGCTGTTGGGCTGGAGGTTTGGATGCAGTCACTGAGTGGGATGAGTGAGTAATGGCAAGCTGTGAAGCTGAAAAAAAAAGCGGTGTTTTTAATTAGAGGAATGGATTTGGATTGTTTGTGATTTACGGCTTCTTAAAGCTACAATCAGTGCGTTCTTGTTGAATTGCCTACTGGCTGAAATCATTACTGGCTCGAACAAAGAGTCGCTCTGATACCAGTTCATTTGACGGCAGCCTGCTGTGTATATATGTAGCTTTGAATGCTAAGTGTCTTGAGAGCGTGCCATTTGTGCTACACAAGGGGGAGTTTTATTTGTGGAGGAGGAGGCATGGAAAAGACGACCTTTCCTCTGGCGCTCGCAGATTTGCCGTAATTACAGAATCACTTCCACATGTTGAACAGACTGCTAAACCCCCCTCCTTCCCCCCTCCTTTTTTTCTTTTTCTCTTTTAACCCTCCCCCCTCTTTTTTTAGCGACTTGGTCTCCCCCCCCATACCCCTCGCTTTCGTGCTCAACAAAGTCCAGATTTAATGAGAACATCCTGGTACTTTTGGCAACGCGCTTCACGTGCGGTGATTCAATTAGAGCAACCAGAGAGAGAGAGAGAGAGAGAGAGAGCGCGAGCGAGAGAGAGCACTGAGTGCGCGTGCGCAGGAGAGTGGGCGTGTTAATAGCACCAAACTCTGAGAAAAACAGCAAACGAAAAGAGGGGGGAAAAAAGAGTGCGGTTTTGGAGAAAGAGTTCAGGCAAGAGTGAGGTATCCTTAGTAAGGGAGAGGTGGAAAAAACCTTGGAGGCAAAGAAAGAGGGAGAAAAACGAATGAAAAAATATTTTTAACGGTGAGTTCAGAAAAGGTTCATCGTGACATCATGGCTGATTATAGAGACAGGAGGACCATTCACTTTTTTTTTTTTTTTTTTTTGATGTACTTGTTGGCACACTTGATGTATTTTCTTTGCACCCCCTTCAATCCTTCCAACCACTTTTCAGTCTAAACAGACACTCATCATATGTGAGTCCATACGGTAATACACACATTTTGGCACAAATGCAAAATGACGTGATTTTGTGAAATTATATTTGACATTAACCTGTGTTCATGGTATGTGGTATAAATAGGCTTCCCCCCACCTTCCAAGTTCATTTTCCATTTTCCAATGCCTCCTCTGTTACTTTCTGGTGTGTATGTTTTTACTTCATGACAGTTGGATTCTGAAAGTGTACATTTTGCCAGGCAGTATGAATGAGCCCCTTGAATTCTCAGGATGAATGTCTAACTTTGAAACTGTGTGTGTGNGAGAGAGAGAGAGAGAGATTGGTGGGTGTGTGAGCTAAGATTATTTGTGTCTTTATTTTCTTGCTTACGCGTGTATGAGATTGGCCATGCATGCCTGCCTTGTGTCCTGTGCATGTCTTGCTGTGGCACAACTTCACATGACATGAATCAGAAAGCGAGGAAACAGTGAGCTCATTACAGGCACAGTGTTCCTGATTAGAAATTTGTCACAACCTGCATCCCTTTTCTCAATTGCAGCCATTCTTTGAGTTTTTCCTTTTGCTTTCCAGGCCATTGCTTTTGTCTTGGATGCGAGTAAATACTCATCAGTCTTCATAGGGACAGTTTTCCTATTCCAGACTCGTGTACCCATGCTAATTATCCAAGAGGGAAAAAAGTGTGAAGCACTATGCAATATGAATGCGTTCTCAGAATGAAAGATGTCAGAAGGCATCACTGTGGGTTGACGGCAAGTCACAGAGTGGGAAGTGACCCTGATGTAATGAAGAAGCCATTAGTAGAAGGGAGGGAGGGAGGCAGAGGTTGAGACAGGAAGATAGAAGAAAGAACACAAATAGCTCTAGCCTACAACAAATTTAGCTATATATTTGCTAGCTCCAAATGTGAAAAGATGCAACCTTTTATTTCTCCTTCTAAATCTAATTAACTTATTCATTTGTAAATTTTTACATGTGGAATTAAGGAATTATTGCTTTAGCTAAGTAGGTTAGAATTAATAACATCATTTAAAATAATTGACAGTCTACAGTGTTAGAGGCAGTTGGAAAAAAAAACAAAAGAGATGGATAGCCTGACAGGAAGGCGACAGGAACATGGAGGTGGTTAAAAAGATGGGAATGAGAACTGCAACATAGAAAGAGCGTTAACAATCAGGCAGGAAGCACACCGAAGCTGCTGTTTTACACAGAAGTGGAGGTAGAGGTAGAGAGAGAGAGAGAGAGAGAATGGGGGGTGGAGATAGCAGTCTGATCTGTCTTCATTATCCTGCACTCGGCAGTCTCCCCGACACATGGATCATAAATCTCAGCCTCCAGCACACTCCACTGACTCCGAAACACAAACACTGCTAACCTCTGACCTTTCTACTACTTGGCTGCTACTGACACTCACTCACACACACTGATGTAGACACTTGCTCATACACATTAGGCATTAAATACAACATATACAATTAGATTAACGAATTAGATACAAGATCTACAGTGAGTTTATATTATTAGAGGCTTTCTTTTAAAGCCAGACGGAAGGATTTGGCCTGTCTGTTATTTTTAAGTTTCGTATGATGTGTGAAGATTACTTATTACTACACATCATGTCAGAATGAAATTTAGAAAGCACTCTACCCAAAAGTAACGTTTAGAAAGTAGTGAACTCCCCGTGAAGTGTGGCTAAGTCGAACATTTCCTGTTGACTACATTCTGATGCCAACACCATTGTGGTTACCCTGTCACTGCCTCTGTATTCAAGTCAGATAAATAGATAATTATGGAAGATTTTTTTTTTTTTAATGGCAGGTGCATCTGTAAAATCTATCCGTAAAGTAATACATTATATAATGTGAAGACATTATTCAATGTGTTCTTGAGTCAACTTCATTTCCGTATAAAGCTAGTCGTATCTAGTTATTGATCAGTTTTTTTTGACACACAGGACTGTCTCATTTATGTTATTTTTCTTTGTATGATCATCAGTAAATCACCCTGCAAGCCAAAATGATTTAAAGGATTTTCCTGACACTTGCGCAAAATTTTTAGTTCTTTACAACTTGGACACATTGGATTACAGGATTGAGAGCAAGGTCATTTTCGCTCTGTCCATTTAAAGTGACATTTGCATTAGAATGATTTAGTGAAACTCCATCCAATATTGTAGATGGGGGTAGGTGTAGACAAGTGACGGGACAGTCTAGGCAGTGCCGAGGAGAAGGCTACATAGACTGAAAAGGATGAATATCAAATTTCTTTATACACAAATGCCAAAACCTTTTATTTTCTACAAATTTTCCCCCACCACTTTGATTGATTTTTTTTTTTTACCTATCATGTCATTTTCTTTTTGGTGAAATGTCTTGAGGTGAAATGTGTCAATGTGTTGAATAGTGAGACTTTAAAAGGGAGGAGTTACATTTGGTTGCATAGTTTTTTAATAGCCAACAGTTCTACCAAAGGTTTAAAAATACATTACCACCATCACATCTATTTTGGGGGCACCATTGTGTCTGTAGGAATTTGATGAAGAACCCAAGGAAGTAGCATGATGTTCTGGACAACTAGCTTTGCCTTTCTCTCACACGTCGGATGCATATTCATGTCCTGTATATAGTGCTCATTGTGCAATCACAGATGGCTCCTCCACCATCATCACCATCTCCATGAACAAATCATAATTATTTTATCACTGTCATTTCAGCCAGTGTTTCTGATTATAAAGCAGATTATGGACTAGCAGGTACATGACTTGTGGTTATTGTCTTCCAAATAACTGCCAATGTTTTTTACACTCCTCCCCTCACTTGAGTGGAGAAGGCTTTAGATTTCAGAGTACCTGAAGATGCACAACAGAACATTTTCCCTATGTCCATTTTTTCTGGCCATTGACTGGCTGCTAATGTTGGGCTACCCATAGAACATAAAATCTAAATTTACCCAAAAAGATGGACTGATTACAAAAGACTATGTGAAGTCATTATTTTTTTTTTAATCATAATTTTCAGCGGGTGTTTACGGAGGTGAACGGAGGGGAGACTGTGTGAATCAAAAATGTTGTCAGTTGTGGTTCAGTCTACCTTTTTTGGGATTTTTCCCCCCCATTTTTCCTCCAATTTATTAGATTCCCACCAACTAGTTAGTCCTATACCCATCACATGACAGCTACCAAGTGAGAAGGCATGCTCTTCCTCTGAGACGGAATTGCTACTGCTACATCACTGGGCAACTGAACACACTTGGAAAATGGCACTATCTACCCTCTTTTGTGTTTGTGAACTCACAGATGCCGACGATTGGCTAGTATCGCTCTGATTGATGGTATAAAGCAATGCCATCCAGTTTTGCTCTTTTGTTCACATGCTGTGGCATCTTTGAGATTCAAACTTGCGACCTACCAACAATAGGAAGAATGCATTTCTGTTGCACCACAGGAGCCATATATCCCCTTTAAACCTTAAATCATTAAATAGTGTTGTGGGGCAATGGTAGAAGTTCTGACTATAAGTTAGAACTTTGACAGTGAACTTTCTATGTATAATGCCTGACCAAAGTACCTTCCTGAGCCTTCTCACCCAGGAGAACCTTAATGTCAGTTGTGACTACTTCGGGGAACCTTTGTATACCTAATTTGTCTCAATATGCCTAACAGTGTGTTTTTGTAGAAGTCTGGGTAATCAACCAGCAGCATTTCTGGCCCATTCTGGCACCACGAGATGGGCACACAAGAGGTAGGACTATGAAAGGGGAACTAGTTAAGGTGTGTCCCTGCAATGAGGTTTTGGGGTTTTAACCAAAATTCATTTCAGAACTTCGGATTCAGGAACAGCCAAGGGCATACACCCAGAACCACAAACAGCCCATCGAGTACAATCTACACCCAATACAGATCTAAACCATGTGAGCTCATACAGAGAGTGGCATATATGCAGACACACCCTAGCTACCATCAGAGGGGACTTCCTGTACTTTCAGGTCCCTTTCATCTGTAAAAGTACCATGAAAAATGTGAAAAGGTATTTTAAATTATGGAAGTTCTCAAAGTCCTATTTTTATGAATAAATGCTGAGATATTGAAAGCTACCTTCTTTGGGATTTCATAGTCTGTGGCTATACAGTGTATCAGCGTTGGCATATACACATGGGTTGAAAAAATACTGATCAGTTATACTTATTATGTACTCAATTTAAAGTGGAAGTATCCAACCAACAGTGTACTCAAGTGAAAGTCAAAAAGATGCTACTTTTAAATGAATTCGAGCATTAATTCAAAAGCAAATTAATTCAAATACAATTCAAAAGTAAATGTTTTAACTGATGAAATCAATTAATGTCATGTTTTCATGTGAAAAGTAACTTTAATTATTATCTAAAGCTGTTTTGGCCAAAAACAGTTCACATACGTTCAAACGAGCACTGATTACGTTCCACGACAGGGAAAAGACTCGACCAGTACGTGTCATACGTACTGATTGGGTACAGAGTTTGATAACGAATTAATCAGAAATAAAATATCCTATTAATAATTAATATTTACCGTTAGCTAGACTTTGACTCACCAGTTGCATTAGCTACTGGAATCAATGCCAGGCTAACTTGGCATTACTAAAGATAACAGGTTTATATAAATATAGCCGGTTAATGCTAGCAAATTAGCGATATGAAGCTCAAAATGAACTTGGAATTAGATGGAGTTCATGCCTCCTCTCAGGAAGAGTACAAGTGTTCAGTTATAACAACAATAAGTATGCAAAAAATAATGCTCGAGTAATATAACGAAGTACAATTACACCCCCCCCCCCACGCCCGCCCCTACAGTATTTCACAAATCAAAACAAAGTTATAATGTGTAATGTCAGTTATGTGTGTCCTAAAAGTGTCAGTTGTTCCTTTGTTAGTATTTCTGTAGTCTAACAAATATAAAGACCAGTAATAATTACCTTGATCTTTAATTGTCTCTATTTTGTATAATGATCTGTAACTTGCCTTTAACTCGCAACTTCATATCTTGAGGTTTACTTTGGGATAATCCTCACACCCTGTTCAACATGAATGAAGGAAAATCTTTGAAATCTTATTTGGATGATTATTAATGTGTGTAGATGGCTTGAGTTGAATCATATCAGTTGTTTGTTTTGTGTCAGCTGTTACTTCTCTATAACCCTATCACACTCCATGTTTTAATCCAAATATATTGTCCATATTGTACAATAATACCCAGTGGACAGCCTCGTAAATTCGGGGACCAAAGGAGATGTCCTATACCACAAACATCGACCACAACCTCCTTATGATACAACCTTAGCATTGACGGAGGGGGAGGAACACCCTGAGGCTTCAGTCAGCTCTGACTCTGTGCAGCACTTCTAAATGAGTTCCTTATTGCCATCCGAAAATCAGCCATTGTTCAGTGTTTGTCAGTTTCTCCGACAGAGGGAGATTGAGGTGAAGAAAACAAGAGAGAGAGAGTGAGAGAGAGAGACAGACAGAGGGAGGAGGATAAGGAAAAGGAGACTTAGTAGACAGAGTAAGAATCGTAGGTCTCTTTTTCTCCCGTCTAGACATTTTGTGTCTTGTCAAAAAATGTGCTGTTTATTTAAAGTCACATGATCCAGGCTGCATTTATGATTCACAGAGCCTAATTATTTCTCACCGAGAGCCACGGGGAGTGTGTGCCTGTGGAAAGAGAGGGAGGAAGAAACGAAAGGGAAGGAGGGAGGGAGCGGGAAAGGAAGAAAAGACAGAAGTGAGTTGGTGAGTTGGTTTGTGCTCTGCCTCTGCAGCTAAAGGGACCCGGACGGACGAAGAGCGCACTCTCTTCCTCTCCTCACACACTCTTGTCTCCTCCTTCATCCTGGGTGAAGCTGGGAAAGTTTCTACAACGGCTGGAACTGGACACAAGTGGGTGAGTTTGGCTCTCAGGACACTTTCTAAACAATGCCTTTGTTTGTTTTTTCTTCTTTTTTTTCCCTGGACTTCCTCTCTCTTTTCTGCTGTGAGAGTTCGAAAAAAGGAAAGAGAGGCATTTTTTTGACTGCAGACTGAGCCAGTAGGCGACAGTCAGAATTAACTTCTGTCTCTAACTCTTTTACTCATTTCCCCTTTCTCTTCTTTTGGTCAGTGTCAAAGCATACCCTGGGACCAGCTCCTGGTACAAATATAGCTTTCCACTCTTTGATTTCATTCCATGTGTGTATATCACAATAATTGTTTTTGTTAACTCTGTGTTCAATCAGCCTAAAGGTTTTATATCCCTTTAACAGAGGAAAGGTGAGAATAGTACTCAGTCACAGGACTATACACATTTCCCTATGAGAGTCGTAAACGTAGAAACATGGCCGACACTTCCCTGGTAAGATTTGTGGTGTTTGTTTTTTTTGAACAGCCGTCACATCGCGTCTGTTCGTGTCTGTAAAACATTTCGTCTGCAATCCTGTGATTGTGGAATGTCTGTAAATCTCACCATTGTCGCCCTGTCAGTCTCGCTGGCAAACAGACTGCACACGCAGCCAGGTGAGCAGGTTCCTCAGCACCTGAGTCACATTGCACAACTTCCGAGAGGCACGGTTTGCTCAAAACTGCAAAGACAGACACTCGTGAGCGTTAGTGCATGACCATGTGGCGCCACAGGGATTTCGATGTCACCTGATAAGCTGGACCTCTACAGGTATAACTTGTATTGTAAATGTGTAAAGGTTGGTGTTAACGGTTTTGAAAAATCTTAAGAGGAAGATAAATAGAAATGGGCTCACTATCTTGCAGTTTTTTACGTCAAACTATTTTTTACGTCATTGTGAAATCCAAAAAAAGTTGAGTCCCTTTCAGTGACTCAGTTTTAGTAGATGTGTACCTTATTTTTTATTACCTTTTAGTAAACATAAATAATCTAAAATATATATATATATATATATTTATCTGGCTATAAATTGTGAGGCGGGAATTATTAGATAGGAGTCAAGTTAGTTATAAATGCGTTCTGTTTAATTCTGAGCTAGATTATTTAAGCTTGGTCAAAGATTTGTGTTTTAATTTGCTGGTATTTCATCTTGTTGCTGTGTGTCATATATTAAATTATTAAATGTTGGTATTTAGCACAGGGCTACTCCATGTTTATTTTTAATGTGTGACAAAATGATAGTTAACACATCCAGGAACAATCTGAGGTGGAGCCTGAGATGCGAACAAATTGCAGACAAGACAGCCATCAGTTTAACCACACACACACACACACACACACACACACACACACACACACACACACACGGAGGATCAGGTCCTAACTTTTACAGCTGGAATGCCCCAGCCTTTCTCTGTTCCGAGCTGTTTACATCTCTCAGATTAACCACGAGTTTACACGAGCGGAGACAAAAGGGTACGTCACAAAGAAAAACAAACTAAAGTCAAACCAGATATTCACGTTCATGTTCATGTTTCAGGCCTGAGCTGTAATGTGCCTTCTCACCCCTGCTTAATGGAACAGCAGACATTCCTCAGCTGATTGTGAATAAACAGATTAAATATAGCATCGTCAATTGCATCCATTCATTTCCGTTGGCGTCAAAGAAACAATGACTGGGATGCTTATTATGTTCTGTGTGTTGTGTGAGTGGGGTGTATGTGTGTGTTTGGGTATATGTGTGTGTGTGTGTGTGTGTATATATATATATATATATATATATATATATAGATAGATAGATAGATATGTATAGATATAGATATGTATAGATATAGATATGTATAGATATAGATATGTATATATGTATATATATGTAATGTGGGTGTGTATATATAGATATACGTGTGTGTGTGTGTGTATATAGATATATAGACACACACACACCTTCACAGTCAGCCTCTTTGTTTAGTAATTCACTTGTAAGTTTTCTTTTTATATATATATATAGGTCTGTTGGTATGTGACAGGGGGAAATGTTTTTACACAAGGATAGGAATATCTTACAGTTTGACCTTGTGGAGATGCTCGTGTTGTCCCTTCAAAGAAAACTGCTTTTTTTTTTTTTTAAAACAAAAAACCCACAGCTTTCATTTTGACTTAAAAACGCAAAAGGTTTCGTTTTGGTCACTGAGGTTAAGGGTAGGTGTAGCATAGCGTTAATAATTATATCAGTGGAACTTCCTCACAGATACAGTAAGACGTGTGTGTGCGTGTGTGTGTGTGTGTGTGTGGAGGAAATTGGAAGTTCAAGACCATATCTTCTACTTTTAGTCGGGTAATGTAGGTCTAAACCTAAAATTGTGCAGTTAAATATGCAAGGAAATAGTTTCCACGCTTATAGTAATAACTTTGCCCTTCTTCTAGAACAGGATATTTTGGCCTTGTCAAAGTGGCATTGCATGAAAGAAATTGGTTCAAGGCTAATATAGAGTGCAGGGATTTTTTTTTAAGGTGTTCTAAGCGTAAGTGTTTTATGGTGAGACCACCCCGTCGCGTGAGGGTCTCATCTCTTTTTTTTTTTCTGTCATGAATTCTTTCTCAGGCCAATGAAGTGCAAACATCAGGGAGGAGCCAGACAGGTGGTTTAAGGGCAAAATGAGAGATGGGGAAGGGAACTAGGGAACAAGGCTGTCTGTGCCCTGTAATTACATAGGAAGCTGTCAGATCACTATTTCCCCTGTATATTTTTGCAGGTGTGTAAGGATGTGTGTATGTAACGCTTTGTGTGTCAGGTGGCGTGTGCGCATGTCTGTATGTGTTTGTGTGAAAGAGGAACATCTGCTGTTTGAAGTTTTTTTTTTTTTTTGCCTGCGTGTGCTTGCGTGCATGTTAGGACTTATATTAATGTGCACTTATATTAATGTGTGTGTGTGTGTGTGTGTGTGTGTGGAGTACGTGCCGTGTGTATGTGTGTGTGTGTTTATACTCGTGAGCTACTGTAATGAGAGACGCCTAATTGTCTGATTAAATAAACCGAGCTTGTATGAAACAGCTAGCACAAAGACCAGCTCAACTGTGAATCTTTTTTTTTCTATTGCTGTGTTTGTGAACCAAAGCTGCAGTCAGAGTGGATTTACTAAGTGATTCTGGTCACGATATTGAATGGGTGGTCTAAAAATCTGCTAATACCCATCAGTAAATCACAGTTACTATTCTAGGGTTGAGCTGTATAGCATGAGAGCTCATCATGCGCATCAAACTGTTACACGCACACACTAATTGAAAGTCCATTTGTGCTTGTTGATGATTTTTTACATTGTAAAACTTTGTTCAAACCAAGTTACTCTTGAATTAAATGATCAAACAGGGTAACACATTCAAAATGAAACTAACCTTCTACGGACAGAGTAGATAAATGAGGTAGCTTTCTTCTCAAAAGGCATTTAGAAAAATGAATTATCGAGAAAGTGATCCAGCTCGTTCATGTTTTTTTTACACCTGTGATTATATTTCACATGCTCCTTCTCGAGAACTGACGTGTTACAGACGTGTCAGCGACGTCGGCGCATAAAAGGTTAGCCCCAATAGAGACTAAATCTAGAGATCACTGTGTTTCTGGGCTAGAAAGAAATCAGCCCAAGCCTCTACTTTTAGAACGGATAATTCTGGGCTCTGAGCTTTAAATAAATCAGAACCCTAAGTACAAAACTTCAAATCTCAGATATCCAGATTTCATGTAAATGAGGAGGTGAAGCATCTGGGATTCCCAGGAAAAACTTTCAGAACATTTAGCCAATCACAGTCGTCTCTCACGCTCATATCCATGAAGTTAAGCGAAGAGACACAATGAAGAGTTTACTGGAGTCAAAACGAAATATATGAACTATAAGTGCATCTAAAGACTTTATGTCCTACTGAAATAGCTAAAGTCATATTAAGCATCTAACTTTAGCTCTTAGCTGCTAACGATTGACAGCAAGCTAACATTAGTGTAGCCTGACTAGCTAGAACATTAGCTAAATACTGACGCTAGGCATGTTTTAACATCACTGTAGAAAACTAGCTGTTTTAGTACAACATAAGAACGTTTTTAATTTGCTCGACCACACCGAAAGCGTTTACTTTTCCTTGGGAATCCCAGATGAGTTTTTTAACGACGAAACTTATCCCTATAAAATTCTAAACAAAAGAATAAAAACCTTAGCAACAACCTACATTTTTACATTAGCAATGTTATTTGATGTGACGTATATAATACAAATATTCAGAATTCATTTGAATCCTTTTTAAACCATGTGTTAACAGCAAATAAGTCGGAAAAGGATGGCAAAAAATTGTAGTCTTTTTTTTAGATAGAAATGTTCTGGAAAGACAAGCAGGCTTACCCTTGTGAACTGTCCTTCACTGGCACATTACACATGCATTTAAACCATAAATAATTTGTCCTAATAATAAGGTTCTCCCTTGTTTTTAAGACTCTTTTAATCATCCCCTGTTTTGCTGTCCTCCCTCCACTACTCTCTTTTTCCCTCCTGAGGTTCAGCATCACATCATGGAACACTAATGTCAGTGGCTTCAGTCCTGCCACTTAGTGCTTCATTCCTCACTCTCTCTCGTCACCTCACACTCCATCCCTCCCTCGGTTCTAGCTGCCATGGCATGACACACATATAATCCGGGTGGCTGAGGATAAAACGCAACACTGGCTGGTCCTGCTAGTGTTCTGTCTATTTCTGTTACTACGATTGAGAAAGGGTTTAATTGACGGCTGCATTTAAATCATTCACGCATAAGTGCCGAGCCTCTCCCTTCCTACGCGGGTGAAAACGGATACAGTGTGCAAATTGCTTGTTGTGACACCTATTGGCATTCGGAAGAGGTAGAGAGAAACAGAATCTCTCACGCAGGTGTGTGATTACAGGACAATTTATTTGATTCTTCAGCTACTTCGCTTCAGGATGAGTGATTCTCAAGTGACGGGTTATGCATGGCAGGTGCTGGGTTACTCTTTGGCCAGAGTGGTGGTTATTCTAAAGCTTTTTTTTTTTCTTTCTGGGTGTTAAGGATATGCGCCTGCTGCCAGGAGAGGCTCTGGTTCAGTCTGACTTTAGCTCATGAGACATGCCAATCAGAGAAGATCCTGGTTTTCTGTTGTCGGAATTAAATACACTAGCGAGTTATGATTTGCTTTGTCTTTGAGACAAGTCAGATGATAACTTCTTCTTTTGGCTTTTCCCTTCAGGGGTCGCCACAGCGAATCATCACTCTCCACCTATCCCTATCTTCTGCAT
>CM074960.1:18752952-18789092 GCA_037577455.1 Pangasius macronema
ATTTTCGCAGCAGTGAGCGTCCGGCTATTCCGCGCTGAGATTTCAGGAAATGACGTCACATTGTTTACTAGTGATGTGTCGTTCGCGAATGAGTCGACTCTTTGAATTGATTCCTTAAACTTCTTTTCAATTCACTGACAATGCGAAAGAAGAAATTGTAGATTATAATATAATAGTATATTTCCAATTTGTTTTATATATTTGTATTAGGGATGTTTTCTCTTTTATGTGCGTACAAATGCCAGTACTTGGCCAAACGAGACAACTTGTATTGAGGAGTACTCATTTTTTTTTTTTTATTAATTAAAATTTTTTAAAAGTGAAAGTGAAGTGACTTATGGCCAGGTATGGTGACCCATACTCCCAATTTGTGCTCTGCATTTAACCCATCCTAGTGAACACACACAGTAGTGAACACACAGTGAGCAGTGAGCAGCCTTTTTTGAGCAGTTCAAAGCAAAATCCTTAAAAAACATACAGATCTACACAATAGCATTTAACTGCACATATTTTACATATTTTCAATTGAAAATTAGACTAAGTGATGTACTCGATTTTTTTTCTTTGCCTAGCGCATCTATTTGTTATCTAATATACTTCTATACATAAATGTAAGCAATTGTGTGACAAGTAGGATGCTTCAGTTAAAAAAATTACATTGAAGTACATGGTATACACCCTTATCCAGAACAACTGATATTTATCTCTCTTAAAAAAACAAACAAACATGAAAAAACACACACACAACTGAGCTGTTAAGGGTTAATGGCCCTGCTCAAGTGCCCAGCAATGGCAGCTTAGCATTATTAATATTTGAACTCACAAGCTTCTGATCAATAATCCATCATTTTTACCACTGAGCTCCCACTATCCATAAGTACACTTAGAATGACTGCAAAATTCACCCTCTAGAAAGAGAAACCTTTCAGAGTTTACACTGCAAGAAATAAGGCATAGTCCTGATTTCTTCTTAATGAACCACATCCTAGGTGTGTTCCATGGCCCCTGTGTACCTCTGGGCTCCCTGAATCATTCATACACANGAGTTTACACTGCAAGGAGTAAGGCATAGTCCTGATCTCTTCTCAATGAACCACATCCTAGATATTTTACACAGCCCCTGTGTACCTCTGTTCTCCCTGAATCATTCATACACATGTCTCCTAGTTTCTAGCAACAGTTTTCAGTTGCAGAAAATTCTGAGAAATATGTTGCATTTTTTTTCCACTAGAGAAGGAGAGAAATGGTACAAACTACGATCTGTGCTGAACAAGCGTATGCTGCAACCGAAGGACACGGTTAAGTACGACAACGTGGTTAATGAAGTGGTCACAGATTTTGTCAAACGGATATGCCATCTACGCAAGATGAGCTCCACTGGAGACCTGGTACCCAACATGTCCAATGAGCTGTACCGTTTCACTCTAGAAGGTATGGCCTGTCAAGTCTTAATTATTACTGCCAAAAAATTACATCTATAGCTGGATTATATATAGATTGCTCATATAATTATGGGTTTTATATTGTATGTGATGATACAAACGTAAGATGAGATATATGCCTGCTTNCAGAGACTCAAAACTTCATCAACTCCGTTGCCCAGATGTTGAGTTATATGATGGTTGTGTATCTGTTACCCAAATGGACTCGTAATTATTTTCCATTCTGGCGGCGTTACATAAGTGGTTGGGACGGAATGTTCAGATTCGGTGAGATGATGAAGACGCTGCTGTAACAAGTAGTTTTACCTCTCTCTTCCTGTCCCTTTTCTCTAGTACATGTATATGATTTCTTTTTTTTTATCTAGAAGTAGTCTATTACCTCTTCTGTACATTTACTTAAATTGAGAGAAATATCTGCATGACTTTGACTAGGCTGCAAGCTAATTGACAGGAAGATGGAGGACATTCAGATGCGCCTGGATGCAGGTCAGGAAGTTTCAGGACAGTATCTCAGCTACTTGCTTTCCAGCACCAACATGAGCAAAAAGGATGTGTACGGGAGCATTACTGAGCTGCTCCTGGGAGGAGTGGACACGGTAAGGATAATAGTACACTACTATATAACTTTGCTAATTAGTAGAAAACCTGTAGTGATAAGAAGTATAGTGATGAAAAAAACTAAATAAATGTCCTGTCTCTCAAGACATCCAATACCATGATGTGGGCCTTGTACCTGCTGTCACAAGATCCAAAGGCACAGGACACACTGTATCAGGAAGTTAACAGCATCATCATGGGGGACAAAATTCCAACAGCTGAGGACATAAACAGCATGCCCTACCTCAAGGCTGTCATCAAAGAGACTCTAAGGTGGATAGAAGAAAAAAAAAATAAGTACATGCACATTGTATTTATGTACCATATATCATATACTTGCTTTGTATGCCACTAGTTAAGGCCTTTTTCACTGTATTTCACCAAAGACAAGTGCAATGCAGAGTTGTATTTATATTGTTTCCTGGGCAGTATGGATATTTAGCATTAAAGTAAATGTGCCATTTGTCTGTTACATATTCTATATAAATTGATTATTTTATCCATTACATTAAGACTATTTTATTATTATATTTAGAATGTACCCAGTTGCTCCCATGAATGCACGCCTTTTATCAGAAAATGACGTGATTATCGGAGGACACTTCTTCCCTAAGAAGGTACTGTTTTTTTCCCCACTGTTTTATTTCTAAAATGTATCGTCCTCCATAAATGATTGTTTAACTAATTAAGCACTCTTATGAATAGACCACTTTTTCATTGCATCATTATGCAATCAGTCATGATGAGACAATATTCCCTGAACCAAGAGTCTTCAAGCCTGAACGCTGGTTACGGGATGGGAGGGAGCGACCTAACCCATTCGGATCCATTCCATTTGGGTTTGGAGTGAGAGGGTGCGTTGGTAAACGTATTGCTGAACTGGAGATGCACTTGCTTCTGGCAAGGGTAAGAAACCACAGGACATTACTGGATCATATAAAAAATGTTATCTATCTGTTTATTTAATAGCAATTATTCAGCAGTTACAATGGATATGAAAAAGTCTACACACTGCAGTGATAAATGGGTTCTAGTCATAGAGGGAATCGTAGATAGTTCCAAATACCAATCTATTCTGGCACAAACCTGCAAAAACCTGTGGAATGACTTTAAGAGGTCTGTGCACAGATCCCCTTGCAATTTGATAGATCTGCAGCATTTTTGCAAAGAAGAGTGGAATAAAAATGCCAAATCAAGATATGCTAAGTTGGTAGACACTTGCGCAAAAAGACTGAGTGCCGTGTTACAAGCAGAAGGTGCTTTCAGAAAATTTAGTTAAGGGGTGTGCACACAAAAGTTATTTCTTTTTCTTTTTTTTTCTCTAAAACATGTCTATCTGTTTTCACTTGAATTTTGTTGCTTGTTATATCACATTAAAGGTGGAAAAATATGTGACGTGATTTATCTTGGTTATATTTTTTACATCACAAAAACATGCAGTTTCAGCAGGGGTGTGTAGATTTCTCATGTCCACTGTAAATGCATGTAAAGTTTTTATGTTTTGATATTTTATCTGATATCTGAAGCATTTAAATGTTGCCCTTTGTTGTGTTTATCTAGATAATAAAGCTGTTTGAAGTCAAGCTGGATCCCAATGTGGGAGAGGTCAAAGCTCTCAGTCGTACTGTGCTTGTGGCAGACAGAACAGTCAATTTTCATTTTCTGGAGCGGAAACATGTAACCACTTAAAGCTGAGCTTTAAAGTCCACCAAACTAAGCCACCGAAGTAATCCATACATCCTACATAAAAACTCTTTCTAAAGCCCCTTTCCCCAAAGAGATACATGAGCACAGTGCCATGGTAGAGCAATGTAGTAACATAATCCTGTCATTGGCAGCTGAATAGCCAAATGCACAGAGACTGTTCTGTCACATGCAAAGAATTCAATCTCAGTCATTCTACCGATCTTTCTGTAAGTACACTCTGTAATCTCATTGGTTTGTGTACATATGAGCTTAGCATTAATTGCACTTTAACGAATACTACATCAAGTCTACATACAGATACAGAAATACATGAAAGTCAATGATTATTTTTGTAAGACATGCATTTTGTATCTTTGATATTTACACACACACATACTGTATGTATATATATATATATATATATATAAACACAGTATGTGTGTGTGTAAATATCAAAGATACAAAATGCATATACAGTATATATATTGTAGCAAGTCTGAGAAGTGTGTTATGTTCTGTCAGGGTGAGTTAAGTCATGTATGTTCTGTTCTTGTGATATGTGTTCTTCTGTAGAACGAGTCTGCGCACTCGTGCGTGGGTGGGGTTTTTCCTTGGGAAAAAAGGGGAGAAGTGTTTTTTTTAGTCAGTTTTTTGCTTGTTTTGGAAGCGGAGCCCCAGTTGGGTTTTTCACGAGCGATTAAGTGAATAAAAAAGAAACGACAAAACTGGCGAGTGAGTCTTTTCACTTATCTGGATCGCTACAATATTATATATATATATATATATATATATATATATATATATATGCAGTATATTGCCAAAAGTTTTGGTACACCCCTCCAAATCATTGAATTCAGTCACATTCAATCACTTCCATGGCCACAGGTGTATAAAATCAAGCACCTAGGCAGACTGCTTCTACAAACATTTTTGAAAGAATGAGTTGCTCTCCGGAACTCAGTGAATTCAAGTGTGGTAATAAGCGTGCAATAAGTCCATTCATGAAATTTCCTCACTACTAAATATTCCACGGTCAACTGTTAGAGGTATTATAACAAAGTGGAAGCAATTGGGAACAACAGCAACTCAGCCACGAAGTGGTAGGCCACGTAAAATCACAGAGTGAGGTCAGCGCATGCTGAGGCACACAGTGCGCAGAATTCACCAACTTTCTGCAGAGTCAACAGCTACAGACCTCCAAAGTTCGTTTGGCCTTCAGATTAGCTCAAGAACAGTGCGTAGAGAGCTTCATGGAATGGGTTTCCATGGCAGAGCAGCTGCATCCAAGCCTTTCATCACCAAGTGCAATGCAAAGCGTCGGATGCAGTGGTATAAAGCACGCCGCCACTGGACTCTAGTGGACGCAGTGGAGCCATGTTCTCTGGAGTAACAAATCACGCGTCTCTGTCTGGCAATCCGATGGATGAGTCTGGGTTTGGTGGTTGCCGGTACATTTCGGACTGCATTGTGCCAAGTGTAAAGTTTGGTGGAGGGGGATTATGATGTGGGGTTGTTTTTCTGGGGTTGGGCTCGGCCCCTTAGTTCCAGTCAAAGGAAGTCTTAATGCTTCAGCATACCAAGACATTTTGGACAATTTTATGCTCCCAACTTTGTGGGAACAGTTTGGGGATGGCACCTTCCTGTTCCAACATGACTGTGCACCAGTGCACAAAGCAAGGTCCATAAAGACATGGATGAGCGAGTTTGGTGTGGAGGAACTTGACTGGCCTGCACAGAGTCCTGACCTCAACCCGATAGAATAGCTTTGGGATGAATTAGAGCAGAGACTCCGAGCCAGCCCTTCTCGTCCAACATCATTGCCTGACCTCACAACTGCGCTTCTAGAAGAATTGTCAAAAATTCACATAAACACACTCCTAAACCTTGTGGAAATCCTTCCCAGAAGATTTGAGGCTGTTATAGCTGCAAAGGGTGAACCAACTCCATATTAAACCCTACGGATTAAAAATGGGATGTCATTAACGTTCATGTGCATGTAAAGCCAGACGTTCCTAAACTTTTGGCAATATACTGTGAGTGTGTGTGTGTATATATATATATATATATATATATATATATATATATATATATATATATATATATATAAAATGTAAATGTATGTATGAGAGTGTGTGTGCCCCAGGGCTTAGGGGACTGTGCCAGAGACGAATGAGCTCACTCCATGCAGTCTGTGCTCCATAAACCCAGCGCAGGCCGCGTAAAAAAGCCAGTGTGACTCATTAAAACATGCTGGCGCCAGCTTTTTTATTAATTCATTACTGTGTTTTTGGGAAAATTCTAGGAACACGGATCCATTTTCAGTTCCCCTTTAAGATGCCTGCTCGAAACTTCTTGTTAGGGACACACTACAATTCTGGTCACTCAAAAACTTTTTTTTTGGTTGAAAGTCAAAAGAGGAAAAAAAAATGAAAGGAGAAAAAGACTGGAATATGAAACGGTTCCATGTATAAATATAACACTTAACAAATCATTATAGGATTGGAGATCTAAAAAAATGCTTTTTCTACTCCCTGATTTCCTGCGTAGGTTATTGTGGATTAATTTCCTGAGCGGTTTTGGTTTATGAGTGGTGACTCTCTCGGCCTTTATGAAGCTAATGTGATAATATAAAACCAAATAAATTTCAAGTCTGTCACTTGAGCTTTTGGTTTTGAACCTGTGTGTTCAAAATATTTAATGTAATATAATGAACAGTACTTTTTTTTTTTTTTTTTCTTTCCCCGGAGCCATGAATACTTTATTTATTTATTTATTTATTTTGCTTTGTACCTCCTTTTCTCCTTTTGATTTGATTTTGATTAGATGTAAAATCTCTACTAATAATGTAAAAGTTTTGAATTACTTTTTTTTAACATCGCTTTGAACTTCCAAGGCAGACAAACATTAGCAGAAGTCAGAAAAAGAAAAATGTCTGTATTCAATTTGAAGCAGGCATTTCCTGGCTTTGATTAAAAAACGCGAAGAAAACACATCTCTTATTGTCTGTTTGTAATGATTGTGTAATGGCTGTGGATGGGACCCTGCGACTGGCTTTCTTCTGCTCGTATTTGAGAACCGTGCAGAAAAAAAACGCATTTGTTCTGTCACCTGTGTGGAACTTCGGGCCATGTGTGCTTTCATCGAGCGCCGACTTCCAAATGATATCTGTTACATATGGAAAAGTTCTGTGGGGTCATGCGAGGCGTTGTATAAGCAGTCGGGGCCGAGGGTGGGGAGAGACGTGGGTGAAAAAAATAGGGGGTGAGGCCACGGTCTTCGGCGGAGCTCGAAAAAAAAAAGATTCGGGGAGCCCTTAGGAGACGAGAGAGGATGAAAAACAGACTCAGAGAGAGAGAGGGACATGAATAGAAAAAAAAAAGAGAGACAGGGTAAAGGGAGAGAGCGAGGGATGGCAAGGCCCTGTGGCGGTGGCTGGATGGCTGGCTGGGGGCGGGTGCCTCTCCGCCTCGCTCCTTCCTGAGACGTGGCCACTCGAGGCCGCCTGAGCCGCGGATGCACATGTGGAACAGTTTACGGTAATGGAACTCTAAATTAGTGGCGGTTTCAAGCTGCCTGCAGCAGTAGGCTGTAATTAACTGGCTCTGTTGAAAGAGAAAGAGCCAGAAAGACATGCAGGGAGGGTGTGTGTGTGAGAGTGTGTGTGTGTGTGTGTGTGTGTGAGAGAGAGAGAGAGAGAGAGAGCTTTCAGGAGACATATATATTTAGAGATCATGAGAAGAAAGCACTCAGTGAGAAAAGTTTGAAGCCTGGTGCTTTCAAGTTTTAAGATGGCACAATTTTCTGCAGACTGTGCATCTTTTAACCTTGCGTCATTCTGTGTGTGTGTGTGTGTGTGTGTGTGTGTGTGTGTGTGTGAGAGAGTGTGTGTGAGAGAGAGTGAGCACCGTATCCCTTTTATATACGTGTGAATAATTTTCTATATGCGTGTGATTGAAAGACAGGAAGGCAGCATTCTGTGTGTCTTGGAATGCACTAGCTCCTTTGCAGGGTATGCGCCTGCTGCTGGTGCCCCCCAGTGCCCAGAGTTTGAGCTGCTCCTTTCAGACAATCCATATTTCAGTTGCCCATCACCCTTTAAGACTTGTTTATTTCCAGTTCTTTGCTGTTTTTTTTTTTTGTTTTTTTTTTTTTTCCTCCACTGCTGCACAAGCCACAGCACTTCCAGAAAGCTCTGTTTTTTTGGCTCAGTGCATTCGCAGGGAAAAAAAAAAGCCACATGTAAAGAATAGGCCGCTGGCCCCCACCCACTCATAAAATCACTCTGGGCAAGCGAGTATCGGACAAGACGGCACAAAGATCGCAAGCGAGAGGATGGTTAGAACACGAGAGAGATGCAGAGGCAAAAATGAGAAGTTCAACAAAGTTCAATCGAGCAGATGCAGATCTACCTCCTTTTTTTGCCCTTCAACTTTCTTGCTTATGTGTGTGTGTGTGTCTCTCTCTCTTTCTCTCTCTCCATCGGGGTGAGTGGGGCAGTTCAGGGCCTGGAGCCTGGCTGGGGCTGAGCTGGCCTGGCAGCACAAACAGAGAGTTTCTTTCTTGTGGAGTTCTGGTGATTTAAATCATATGGCATAGCCTGGAAGCACTGCAAAAGTCTGGACGCTTTTCAAAAGTGCAGGAACAAGAGCTCTCTCTCTCTCTCTCGCTCTCGCTTGCTCTCTCTTTTTCCTAACCACTTTCTTATTTTCCTTTCCCCTCCCTCTACCCCCTTTTTTTTTTTTGCTTTGCCTTTTCATTTTTATTGCTCTCTACTTTCTCTGGTACTTTTTGTACTTCAGAGCCCTCTCCATGCACGCATACACCCACAGTGATCTGTACACTATTTTGGCAGGTAGAGAAGCAGTTGTCATTCACCTCGTTTGATTTATTGTGCAATTTTATTGAATCTCACGCTCTAGTTTTGTTGTTCTTCTAATCAAAATCTTATGTATTTGTGCTGTTTTCTGTGTATTCGTGCAGGTCCTCCGGCTCTAAGTAACTGGAGTGCTGAGTACGCCAGGTGAAGTGCTGTTAACTCTCCATCACCCTGGCAGCTTGGCCGGGATCACAGGGCCAGCCAATCAGAGCCTCGGCCTGCGGTGTCGCCATGGCCACCAATCGTAGTCACATGCCCGGCTTCCCACCCGCTGTCTACCCGTTCGCCTTCAACTCCATGCGGAGCCACTCCCCCTTTGACCTGATGGCCAATGGCAGTCTGTTTGGCCGCTTCGGGGCGGACCTTCCCAAAGAGATGGCGGCCTTGTGTGAGTACAGTCCTTCTCTCACCTCACTCTTTCTCTCTCTCTCTCTCTCTCTTTCTCTCTCTCTCTCTCTCTCTCTCTCTCTCTCTTTCTAGCTCTGTCACACTGTACATAGCAGAGCATGATTAAAACAGTATGTCCAGATCATTAACCTTTTGAGATTGTCGGGAGCAAGGTTAGTCTTTACAAGGTGCCTGAAGTAATGTAGTAAAGGGCATGGAAAAACGACAAGAATAAAACACAGATGATTAAAAAAGAATTAGTGTTTTTTTTTTTTTTTTAACTTTTTAAAATGAATGGAGCCTCAGTTCGATCCTAGGGGGCGCTGTTGCACACTAAATGGCCAAACCAGCGAGTGAAAAGTATGTAACGATTAAACTAAAACTGCTTTTTGTGCAAAACCGTTGAGACATTCCAGAAAAATAACAAGGTTTCTTAAGCACTTATCTTGGCCATGTGAGAGAAGCGAACCTAAAGTTATTTTGGAGTTGGAGTGTGTCATTAGTGGTGTGTGAGAATTTCTGGTGGGTGGGGGGGTCCTGTCAGTGAGGTAGTGGTTAGGGTGAAAAGTTAAGACAGTGATTTGAAATCTTATCTGGCTGCTGGGGGAGTTTATGGGTGGCAACAAGTAAGTAAAAGACAATGAGTTCCCCCCCCCTCCTCACACAGTCACACAGACATGCACACATTCTCCCGTTGCGGTGTCTCTCTCACTCTTCAGCATGCCCAAACAGCACTCTTGCTTTTCAGATGTCAATCAATACCCACCCCCCCTTCATGCTGCCAACCTAATCCAGTAGGTATTTATTTACACAGAGAGAGAGACAGAAAGAGAAAGAGAGACAGAAGTGGGTGGGGGAGATTGTGTGTGTGTGTGTGAGAGAGAGAGAGAGAGAGAGAGAGAGAACGAGCACCTGGGGGTGACGTTCCTAATGTGGCGGAATCCAAGAACACACCCTGCTATGAAAACACACCAACAGAGCCTCTCTGTCTCCTTCTCCTGAAAATTAAAAACATACACCTTTGTAGACGAAGACAGCCAAGATTGAGTCGCCATCGTGGAAAAACACTTGGATGAATTTGGAGAAATCGGTCATAGAGAATCCATCATAGTAGCCTGACGTGCCAAATGTGGATTTAAATAATCGGCCCTGGCTCACATGGACTTCGAAGATAGTTTTAAAAAAAAGACAGGTTCCATATTTTTTCAGAGCTGGAACTACCAGGCTGCCCCACAGGAGGAGTTCAGCAGGGTCTGGGGTTTGGGCGAGCGTCAAATCCCACAAAGGCCCCTCCAATTGCCTTTTTTTTTCTGGATGGAGTTTGACATTCTTTTCAGACAGACATGCCATAAGTCATTTTACTGACACACTGCCATTGCAGGCAAAACAAGTGTCGCATTGCTGGTTTACTTTTGAAGAAGTTGCTTTAACAGGCTTCCCCATTGTTGTCAAAGCAGTCTGTTGGCTAGACAGCAAAAATCCCCAGCTCATAATGGGCCCAGTGCAAAGAGGAGCCTGTTTCTAACTGTGTGTATGTGTGCGTGTGTGTGTGTGTTGTGCATTTTTCTTCAGGCTTGTGTGTAACTGCCTGCAGAGTGCAGACACGCTCTTGGCTTTGTTGCGCACACAGCGTGCAGATGTGCAGGCAGGTCCGAGCATCTCTCGTGATCCTTCGTTTTGGCACATGTCCTTCCGTAATGCCTTTTTCGATAGGTTGGGGACAGAAGGTGGGAAGAGAGAGCGGGGAAAGAGGGAGACTAATAAAATAAAGAAGAAAAAAGGGGGGAACGCTTGTGAGAAAAAAACTGGTAGCACATGAAAAAGATTCTTCAGAAGTGTGTCATATGTGAATGTCAGCTTGTTGCTCAGCTCTAATAGACAGTGGTGTGTGTGTGTGTGTGTGTGTGGCACTGCCATACCCCCCCTGTGTCCAAATCTTTGCTGATCCCTGTCATTAATCTGAGGCCTTTACTCAAACGGCTGGAAGCCCATTAGCAACACTTACCATGTGATAACGTTTACACTGAGCTTTGAAATGCTCCAGCGAACTTCAGCCAATCAGAATGGAGACATGTTTTGAAAAGCTCATTTCATTTATCTTCAGACCCCCTCGGGACCAGCTGTAGCACCAGTACTAAGGTCCTGTTTAGTTTTTTACCATATACAGAAACTTACTTGCAGTTTTTCCATATCGATTTTTTTTTTTTTTTTTTTGGCAAATCCTGTTGGGATGTGGAGTGCCCTGAAGGAATGATGTGCTAGTTTCAGCTTGTTGCTTCCTCTCAAAAAAAAAAAAAAAAAAAAAAAAGGTGTGCAATGCTGCCCCTTTAGGCAAGAACTAGTATAATTGTTTTGCTATGCACTAAAATCTGCATGCATCAGACCCCCCAACACACACACGCACACACGCACACACGCACAAAATCTCATGATTCAGCATCACAGTTGAAAATGACATTAACTTAAAAAAAAAAAAAACAGTGGAAAATTGCATCCATTCTTCCCTCACACACACACACACACACACACACACACACACATACTCACGTGTTACTTTTTAAGAATTGTTCTCAGCCTGTGTGACAAAGAGCACTGAGAAACGTCTGTTTAAAAATCAGAGGAGAGGAAAATCTAGAGGAGAGTGGTGGTTAAGGGTCTGAGTGCAAACAGCTCGCTGGTCCTGATTATTTATTCTTTTAAAAAAGTTCACTTGAAGTGTTGGGTTTCAGCCCAGCTCTTGGCTGCCCCTGCTCTCTGAATATGTGTGCATGCCTGTGTGTGCATGTGTGCGTGTGTGGATAAGAGAGTGAATGAGAAAAAAATCTGAGAGAGAGAGAGAGAGAAATGGAATGAGAGTAAAGTATATACTCAAGGCCTGGATGCTTCCTCATAGGCAGAAAGACTCCATTATTTCCTGTTTACACCTTCACTTTCCTTCTCTCTGCTCCAGCCCCAATAGGAACTGACCGGTTTTACTAAAAGCCTTTTATTGTAAACAACTCTGTTCAACTTCATATTGAATGAATCAGGCACGTGGGCCCTTGATGTATTTGCCAGTCCGTTTACCATTCTTTTGAAGTCTTTGCTAATAAATCGTTACAGCAGGAAACAATGCAATCAAGACGTGACGTTCCAGATGATTCAGCCTCATTGTTGGTGGCCAGAACTGAATGCCCTGACGTTCACCCTCATCTGGGCTTAAGGCATGAACAGAACAAAGAAACCAGAGTCCAGGAGCAACTGATATAAAAGTTGGACATGAATAACTTTATTCACTTGATCTCCTGTGCTGATCTTTGCTATTGTAGAACATTGCCTTACAGGAAATCTCCACTGTGAAGCACATTTAATAGGTTTATACTGAAATATTTATAAGGGATTTCGCTGCGAACTCAGAAAAACAAAAGAGCAAGAGCTGCTTTTCCCACTCACCTTTTTCCACAATGTCATATTAATGAGAAATCCAGTGGTGAAGACAGTGCTAATAAACGTTGGACTTGATCTACGAGATGATGAGCATTATCATTATCATTATCATTAAAATTGAAACTCTGGAAGCTGATCTGTCCGAATGGAGCGTACAGATTAGGAAACTAAAGGACTAAAGCACTGCTGCATCACTCTCTCTTTAGGTAGAGATGAAGAGAGGACTAAATCCAACTATCACCTCCATCAGAATGTCATTGTGTGTAGTACAGGAAAGCATTAACCCGAGTGAAAATATGCCGATGAAAGAAGTTTAAGCAAAAATGTCAACTTTCGTTACACAGCTGAAGATCACACGTTAATTATAAAGATATAAGCAAATCGTTCATTGTGGATTTTTCCTTGAAGATTCCTTCATGGTTTGTTTGCTGTGCTCTCACACCCATAGATATTTTCTTAAGCCTTGGTCTTTTTGGCCCAGGACGCTGCTCACAGTATATTTTTTAAGAGATTTAGTGCTGACTGAGCGTGTTAGGGGGATGAAAACAGACTTGCATGTGCATGTGCTCACTGCCAGGCAATTTTGTACATTATTAGCAAATGGAATTTGGGCTACCCTCAAATCCTACGGCTTCTGCTTCTCATTTTCCCTCATTTCCACACATCTCCAATCCTCAGCTGTACACCCTATCTCAATCTCACCATTCCAGTGGGATGGAGAAAGAAAAAAAAGTGCCTGGATAGAGCAGCTGAGTACTGAGAAGGCTGTGCCACTGGGGTCTCCACGTGATGACAGATGAAGATGAAGAGGTGAGTATCAAGAGTAGGCGGAGCGTTTGAGTCTCCAACAGACTGGGCATGACGTGCAGGACAAGGACCTGACCATGGCGACCAGGAAGAGGATGGAGTAGAGGAGGGGACTTGTGCAGTGGGTGGATCTTTTCAAAGAGGGAAAGGGGAGATGTAATTGTATGCGATACAGGTTTCCATTTTTAATCGCCTCGAATTATGACACGAGGGACTGACCGTGAGAAGAAAAGCTTGAAGCTCGGCTCTTTTCTGAAGACCCTCTCCACAAACCGACGCCTGAAGTTAGCCCGAGTCAGATGGCAGCACAAGATTACGTGCCCTTTCCGAGTTGAACACGTGTCTCCCGGCATCCTGCGTGTATTAGATGATTGATGAGAAAGACACGCAGAGGCAAGGTTGTCAGTAGACAGGAGAGTGGAAGACACTCATTGTGAATAATCAACCAAGCTGCACTCCATACACACTAATAACCCTCAAAACCCTCTGGAATGCGCTTGGCATATGTGCCTTTATGTGTGGTACGCTATGTGTCATGAGAATTGCGGTCTGGGTTGGATGGTGTGTGCTTCAACATGCGCAGGCTTGCCCAAAGCTGTGGCAGCTTGTGTGTGTGTAGGTGTAGAGCACAATGAGTTGACTAAAGAACAGTCAACTTACTGGCAATGTGTTACATATACAAATATAACAGCACATATGTAACGCTATACGCTGTGTAAGGTGTGTGTGTGTGTATATGTGTATATGAACCTAAATTATTTGATTTGAACCTAAATTATTTGATTATTTGGCTTAAAGTGCTTCTGAAGTCAAAATTGGTCTTTCAGAGTTTTTTATTTATTTATTTATTTATTTATTTATTTATTTAACTGGTCTGTTACTGTAGAATATATGACGGTAGAATATTTAGGAAAATGTTTTGAACATATTATTTTATTTATTTATTTATTCATTTATATTTTATTATTATTATTATCTTTTTTTTTTTTTTAGGACTCGTACGTATACTAGTCTTGTGTTCATCCAACTAAATGCATTCTGGAGTGTTTATGTCCTGCCCCCCGGGGATGGGTTTTGGTGTACACTAGCAGCTTGTTAGCAGCAAACATGGTTGCATTTTCCCACACAATATTCCCTTTTCCAAACATCCCTTGGTTGAGCGAAAAAATGGTTACAGTTTATTCATTTTGAATTTGTGACAAGCACTTTTCAGAGGAGTTTTTTTTTACTAACTCGGGGCCGGCGCGTCAATCACACCGATCGAGAACGCGATTCCATCTCTATACATTTCTCCATCAATAAAAGTTTTTCAAATGAATTGTAAGCCAAACATTCCGATGTGTCGGATACCTCCCAGTGATGAACCTGTGGCTCTCCGTCACCATCGGCGCTGCTGATGGTTAACCTCGACTCAAACCTCAAGCACGATTCCACAAACACGCAGCATCTAGAATATCATCTTCGTTAAATCGGACAGGTTCGGGTGAAGTCAGTGATGAAAAATCTTCCACAGTTGAAATAAGGCTCTTGCTTAATTCTTCGCTGTTCCCCATAGTTAGCCAATTTGCTAAACTACTGGCTGTTGTGTAAATCGGTACAGTACTTCCACACACTGGAAGTACGTCAGCATTAAGTGAAACTTTTGTAATAAATGTCAAAACACATCATTTAGAGCATGTTACTTTTCAGTTTATGAAATATGTTAACAGCTTTACTTAATCTTTGTATTTTTACTATTAGAATTTGTATTAGAGCTTGTAAAAAATATACATTGTAAAAAATTTATTTAACATGACATTGACATTTTGATCAGTTTTCTGAACCCCCTGCTATGCCACCACAGACCCTGGGTTGGGAAGCCCTGTTGTAAACACACACAGCATTGAACACCTTAAGTAATGCCTTGAGTTGATTACATTTGGATCCACTTCTACCCATTTAACACTTTCATTCACTTCGTTTCATTGGGTGGTGTAAATTTTTAATGTGTCTGTATATCCATCTACGTATCCGTGTATATGTGTGTATTTTCTGTCTTTCTCTTGCACAGTAGTTGAACCTGAGTTGAACACGACGTTGCTCTGCAGCTTGTCTGCATGCAGCACGTCTCTGGCCTGCCGAGGGTAGATGACAGAGCCAGCTAAGTGAGATGGATTTCCTGCAGTTCAGGGCCTGTTTGTCATTGCAGTTTTGTCACACGAGATGGAGAAAGAGAATGAGAAGGGAGGGGAAAAAAAAACTGGACCGAGGGTGGGTGAAGACAGACTCAGAGAGTCTGGTCTTTGGCAAGGATGAAAGAAAGAACTGGGTCTCGTCTTTTTTCGAATCATTCTCGACTTAGTGTTTGAGGGGGGGAAAAAAATGGCAGACGGATATGTAGAGTTGGATATGTTGGATACTCTTTTAAAAGTAGCCATGAGGTGAAAAAGCGAAAGAGCGAGAAAAAGAGAACAGGATAAGTTGAGGGGGAAAAGTTAGTGGCCCTGTGGGGGTTTCTCCTGGAGTTCACTCCTTTTGGACAGGGAAGGAAAGGGAGGGCGGGGGCTCAGGTCAACAGCACTACGATGTTGGGGCGGATTAAATGTCTGAGCCAACTCGTTTTTTTTCCCCCTCCAGGTAGAGGAGCTGTGCCTAACAAAACTCTTTGATTAGGGAAAAGAGAGAGAAGAAAAAGTGTGTGACTGAGTGTTTTTTTTTGTTGCCTCTGTTTAGTGAAGACAGACAGCAGGCCATGAATGAGTATAATCTGCAATGATAAAGGTGCTAGCACTTTCTGTGCACAATCAATGCTATCTGGTACAGGGAAATTCCACGTTCATCTCTCTGTACAAAAAATGAAACCTGAAAGAAAATGTCGTTCCCTGGTATTTCATCTTATTTAATCATGTCGTCTTCATTTGGGTTTCTGAGCATCATTTCGAAAGTGAGATGGACAATACAGAGAAAAGCAGAGACAGAAAATGCTGCAAACCTTCTCCGTCCACTGCATGACTGCAGTGTGTGACTAACTTAAAAAGGCACATTTTATTAGTGTAACAGCCAGCCTGTGCACCATGCTACTTTTTGATCTGTTCTTTTACCACCCACTTCCTTTATGACATAACAATTACATGAAGGAGCAGAGCAACTCAATTGATGTTTTAGTATCAGCTCAAACAAAAGGGCAATTAACCAACTCCCCCCCCCCCCCCCCCTTTTTCCTCTCTCCCCTTTTCCGTCTCTCCCCTGTCTTTCTGTCTTTGCTCGTGTGTGAGGGCCACCTAAAGAAAATAGATGCGAACCATAACAAAGTCAAGAGCCTCTGGATCAATAAACAGTGTAATCAGCACTAGTCCCAGTGCACAAGTATGAAAAATGCTTATTTTGTACCCTGTGAAAAGACTAAAGACACACACAGTGAGAAGCATCAGTGTGTGAGGAAAAAGGCTGTACATGTATACAGAGAACCTAAGCAACAGCACAGATTGACAGGAAATGGTGCCTTTTTCTGAAGCAGTCTGGGCTGTACCACTTTTACGATGAAGGGGGTAAGATGGTTGTAGTGGGGCAGTAAGCTCCACCATCTCTGCTGCTTGTGGCATTGAGTTCAGCTGTTTGCTAGATTTGAACCCTGCTGAGGGTCTGGCTTTTCCTCAGCTGTTCTGCCACTGACAGCCATTGGCATTGACACTGGCAGAGCTATTTATTTCATAATGTCTCGCCCAGACACCCCCCCCCCACACACACACACACCCAAACACCCACACTTAAACTGTGTGTACAGTGTTGCTGACTGTGTTGCTAGATTTGACAACTTTTTAGACTCATTTAAGAGACTTTATTTTTAAAATGAGTGGCAGCAAATCTGAGCAGATGTTAGCAACTGTCCTGCACTTGACACAGGTCTCCAGCTCACGTCACAGCCGCTGGATATACGAGTCGAGAGAGCAGACCAATCACTGATCACCATTGTTCCCAACAACTAATCAGTGTTCACCGTTAGAGTTGAGAGAGCAGACCAATCACTGATCACCATTGTTCCCAACAACTAATCAGTGTTCACCGTTATCCCACTTCTTTGTTCTTCATATTAAACTCTCTTCTTCACAATATTTTAATAATAAAAGTGAGTTATTAAAATCAGTAACCAGTAACCATACATATGTAAATAGTTATTCTATGGTGTCATGACCAAAGATGACTTTTTTTTTTCTATAAGAACGAAGCTATAATCTCTTCTGATCAAACTCTGTTCTAGTCCTTTCTTTCGCGAACGTCTTTGGAAAATCGTCCTTCTTCATGTAACACCTTTTGATATGCAAATGTCCATGACAATTCAATTAATATGCAGATCAGCCTCTGACATCATGTGGTGAGCAACTTTTTGAGCACGCGTTAGCTACTTTTTGGCAGCGCTGCGTGTGTAATAAGTTGCATGAAGGAGTTTGGTGGAGGAATGAAATCATGGTTGGAGTGGGGGGAAAATGTACGGTGGAAAAGTCTCAGGCCTCAGGTGAACTCAGCATTCTGTGAGATCAGGTAACGGCATGTTGTTTGTAAAATCATCATATGTAAACCACCAGCTAGAGTGAATATTTACTGTTCCTGGTGTTTTCTTATTGTTAGGCGAAGTGAAAAGCAAGGTATTTGGAATCTACACCACATATTTAATGAAGGTCCCACAGAAGTGGTCATCAGTCATTTGCTGTCTTTTGTGGAGACAAAAGAGGAGACTTTTTTTTTTCCTCGCTCTGGCATCTGCTCCATGCACAATGTGCTCTCTCTCTCTCTCTCTCTCTCTCTCTCTCTGTCTCAAACACTCACTCTTTCTCTTTCACTCACTCACGCTGGACTTTAATATGGTTATGATTAGAGACGGAGTTGAAAAGGGAGGGAGGGATGGGGGTCTCATATTTACTGCAGGGGAAATGGGGGAGGTGCAGAGTCGCTAACATGCTGAACAGAGAAGAGTGAGCGTGTGAACGTGTGTATTCATGGCTTGGGCGTTCTGTGTGCTAAAATATGAATCACCAAAGAGACAAAAAATGAGGCCAGTGAGATTCAAATAAAAGTTTGTTCTCTAACCAGATCAGGGCTGGCAAGCACACACACAAACACACTAACTCTGGCCCTTCCTCTGCCCCACCTCCTGCCTCCCTCTCTCTCCTTCTCTCCTCCTCTCTCCCCCATCCCTCCCTCCTCTTGCGCTCTCTCTCTCTCTCCACCCCCCTTTGTGGGCGCGGGACTGAAGCAGTTGGTTCGCTCCACTCTGCCTGGGACTCACTGAGTGCTATGTGGAGCTCTTATTTAGGTCGGTTACAGAAGACTAAGAGCAGCTTGCCCAAGGGCATCCGGTGAACTGAGAGTGAGATAGAGATAGCGAGAACGAGAGAGAGTGAGTTCCAGCCAGCCAGTAACCAGCTCCACATTCCACCCCAGTCAAAAGGCAGGCAAGCAGCACTAAGAATATACAGGAAGAAAGCAACAGCAGGCGCAGATCCTGAGCAGAGGAATTCCAGCCTGGGTTTTGCTGTTTGTCCAGCGTGGTTTGTTGTCGTTCTTGTTGTTTTGAGCTAGGAAGCAGCTGTTAACTTCGAAGAGTCTTTGCATAGGGGAAGGGGATAGGCAGTATGTTCGACTGTATGGAGCCTCTGGGGATGGGACCCAGGCAGCTCTACGATGTCACTAACCGTGGTGCATGTATGCTGAGGAAGGCGAGTCCCTTCTTTACGGGGCTGGATCACTTCGCCTGGACGGGGTCTACAGCCGTTCAGTGTAAGTTGCATTCTTTTAATTCCTGTCATCTTGCACTTATTCGGGCAGTTTGTAACTTACTGAGCCTTTGCTATGCTTTAGCTGTGCATTTAGAGTCCTTAAACTGTGGAGCATTCGTCATGCTGTTTATTTGTGTGAACATGTGAGTGGCCAGAGGAGTAAGTGTGTATGTACGTGCGTGTCTATACTGTTTGAATGTGATTATTTGTACGTGAATGTCAAACTGAGTGTCTGGTTTCAGGACCAATGCAGGTAACCTAATTCCTGACCTTGCCAGTTGCTGAAAAGTTAAACAGCAAGGAACATGAGGGTAAGATATAAAGAAGGAGAGAGTTAGATGCGGGGTAGAGGAGAATCAGACTCTTCGCTGTAATTTCAGTCATGCAGATTGCATTCGTTTTCTTCATATCCCAACTGACGGCAGACAAGTCTGAGATCCCAGCAAGTCTGTCTGACCCTATTTATCATTCCCAGCATCACCCAGGACACAAACACAGCAGGAGGAAAGACATGGTTTAGAAGTGTTCCACATCCTTTAAATAAAGGATTTGTCTAGGGAACTGCAAGCATCTGGCTTAAGGGCCAGCAAATAAATAAATTAAGACATTAAGTGAAATAAAGAGTAGGGAAATGGGATAAGCAATGTTCCAGCTAAGTCAAAAGCAGCAGTACTGTTGTCCTGTGGCCTGGATAGTCCCCTTTTCTGTATATCTCTCTCTTTTGGCCCTCCCTTGCTTTTGACAGACTTCTGGCTCCCACAAGGGCCCTGTCCTAGCACAGACAAAACTGGGATCTTTTTTCATAGTCTCACAGGGAGGTTAGCATGTGTATGCATGGGTGAGTGTTAGGAGAAAGAAGGAACGGCCTTGTGTTTTTGAGGCGAATCCAAAAAATGAGCATTTGCACAAGCAACACATCTCTCATTCTTCAGCTTCTCAAATGGGAGCCGGTTGCTTCGCTTTAGGGTTTTTATTTGTTCAACCTTCTGTTTTTTTGTTCCTTGGTGCTGGCCTCTGTGGGGTGAGTCATCTGTCTTCATTAATCGTGAAGACACCAACGTTTCAGTGGCTGTCAGCCACACTGGGCCGCCATTTAATGAAGACAGATGCCCTGTCAGGGGCCTGGCCAAGGCATCGCACTCCACACCGCCTCCCCAGATCAGAGCACGATGAGGTCTGTTTATTTAATCAATCAGGTTTCACCATCCAAAAGCAGCACACACACATACACACACAAGCAGGAAAAGTATCCCTGTGCTCCTTGACTGTACGAATTTGTATCCCACTTGAGTTCCAGGAAACGGGAGAGCTAGAAATGTGGTGGGAAAGCGTGGGCTGGCCTGAGGGAAGGACCGGTGTCCTGTTTCAGCCCTGCATGCCCGCTAAAGCTTAGTAAACAAGGCCAGCTTGTCCCCCTCCAGCCGCCACTCGACTCATTGTCCCCCTCGATGAAGCAGATGAATTGATGTTCAAACCCAATATCTCATTAGGGCCAAACCAGCTGCGGAGCACGGCTGGCTGATGCAGGGAGGTTCAGACGGTTGACTTCTGCTGCTGGCTGGCTGGCTGTCTCTCTCAGCACTTTACAATCCCCTACATTGTCTTTGTAGTCTACAGGAAGGAACTTTCCCTCATAAAAAATGTCTGCTTTGCCAGTGAGACACAGATATTCTGTTTTGCTGTAAAGTTACTTCTATGGATGACTCTTTCTCACTTTCTTGCACCACCTCAGGAGCTTTTGTAATTGTTTGCACCATGTCCCTTTTGTTCATCCATGGAGACTTGAACCAACCGAGAGACCCACTTGACAATGAAGAGCCTTTGTCTTTGTGCCATTCAGTAAAAGCTCTAGCTGTCTGCAGTAGGTGGAGAAATAAAAGCCTTACTGGTCACTTTGGGATGCATAGTCAGCTTTCCTGTTTTTTTTTTGTGCATCTCTTTCCATCCAGAGTCAAAGGTGATGGAGAGGTTACACGCTGGGCAGTGTCAGCTCTCCACGCCATGTGCACTGCACTTGTTAAGATCCTGAAAAGGAAGACAAGTAAAAAAAAAAAATTGGGTAACACTTAGAGCAGTGGCAAAGACTTGAAGGAGGGGCTGGTATGTGCACTTGAGACACCAATGTCAATGATTTGGAAACATATCAGTTAGCAACGAGATAACATCACATTTCCTCTCACCAATTACTTTCTGAAGTGCTTAAAAGTGAAGACTACTGATATTTGAGCATTACATAGTTGTTACTATGATTAATACACAGTAAATACACATTTAATACATGGCATAAATCATTTAATGTTTTAAAGAGTCACATTTTTTTCTTTTTAAATTTGGAATCCCATGGTTGAAATCCTGATTACACTGCTACCTTTTCAACCCCTTTCATTCATTTTGTATTAATGGAGGTCGTCCTTTACAAAAGATTCAATTAAAAGATTACAGCGCTTCAGGAGTCGGGTGTGCGAGTAGATAAAAATGGTGATTTGAAGATGTGTGTAACATGGAGAAAGAGATAGACAGTATGGCGTATGCATGTGGTGGTGACCGTTTAGTGGCCCTTTAGTGAGAGGGGTATGTTTTTATACTCTGTGTTTATGAGGCTGTAAAGGGATTTCTGTTTAAGCAGTTTAGGATTATTTGTGTTGATTGTGGGAGAAGAATGGATCGTTCTGTACTAAACATATGCGCATATCTATCTAAGGATTTGAATGTATATATGTGTATATTGTATGTGTACTCAACTTGAACCAGGTATGACAGTGAATCAGTTCTGTTCCTCCTTTCGTTAGACTCTTATCACTGATACTGCCTTGGATGTGGTGTACCTGTAAGTGGATCGGTGATGGTCTGTGTTGCAAAGGGAGTTTCCTGTCCTGTCAGTTCCAGAAAAAGCGGCCTGACGTGGCTGCTGAGATTCCACAGTGGGCCGCTGGAATCCAGATTGCTGCCATAATGGCAGTCGAGCCTCTTGCTGGGGTCAGGGAACTGTAAATAAAAGATCTTTCTTGTCAAAAAGCAGGATGACTCCATAATCTTGACTTGTCTATATAAAACAAGATTATACGCAGGCTTGGATTCAGTGCAGCATAAAAATGCTCCATTGTGCAGTCCCTGACTTAACCAAACATTTGCCAAGTAATTGTTATTAAAATAGCTATTGACACTAGCTTGTTGCAGATTTCCGTGCCATCTCAGATGCAATTTGAAGCTGTTGAATGCTATTGGCCCTGCCCATGATCCGTCCCAGATTTGAACTGTAATTAGCCGTCTGTCTTCTTCCATGTCTCAGATTTCTGTAACACACAAACAGGGCTGAACGTCATGCTTTAGGGAATTCTGGGACGGGCTTGTTGATTTCTCTGTTTTGGCCAGCACCTCTGTGCTGTCCTCAACTCTGGTGGCTGTTTACTGAGAAGCTCAATGCGTGCAGGAGGCTAGGCATTGGCAAGTAGTTGTTTTACTGTTGTATGTGAACATGTGCTGAAGGGCCTTGGCTTAGAGGACAGTGGTCTCAAGCCAAGAGAGAGCAAACCACTGTAATTTTCACTGTTTAATTTTCACTGTTTTATCTCAAACCTCAGTTCCCAGGAAAAAAAAACTGCACTATATTCAAACTTTACTCTCAGTACAAAGTTAGATGAGGACTTTTTGCTATACAAACACTACCTCAGTTGGTCTGGCATGGTAATAATATCACAGTTGATCTGTCCTGGTTATTGAAGATACATTTTTAAATGATCTACTTTAATGACCCTTTTCATCTTCTTTGACAAATTAAATTGCACTGCCCAGAACCCTAATAGAACAATCCTTCTTTACTCTAATGTAAATGCTCAGCATTTTAGTCAAAATTTATTAGTATGTTCATTTTGATGAGCAAGAATGAAACTGGATGGCTGGTATGACAAAGTAAATGCCAGACACATCTAACCGATGCCACTAATTTAAAAATAAAAACGTGCTCTAAAAAAGCATTGTGGTAACTCAACCAAGGGGAGGACTTTCCACCTCGATATGATTCATGCATAGGTTTCCAGCGAAGAACCTTTTCTTTTCAGTAAAATTCATGAACAGGATATCACTCACCATGTGATGCTTTGAAGGCTGCCAGTCCACACCCTTCACTGTTGGGCAATCATTTTTCAGAGCTTGCTGCCCTACAAGGGTGGAAAAATTCCACCTATGTAATCAAACATCATTTCTTGGTTTCTGTCACTCAAAGCAGAAGTTTCTCACACTTCCTCTAGAATGGCATTAGAAAGAACTATACAGTGCCCTGGTATGATGTGTGATATTGAATGGATTTCTTTTTCTGAACCTCACATTGTACACACAGGTGGAGCTTTCACTTACAACAAATCATACAGAGAACAGGAAGCCACAGTCTCACTGTCTGCTTAAGTAGTAAAGTCAACTTTGAATGGAAAGTCATAAGTACTGTAAGAAAATAAGCCTAAACAAAGTGCCATTTCAGTTGGTCAAAATATGGTCAACAACTAACCATATTTAACCAGAAAAACAAAGAGGAGAGATAGAAAAAAAGAGTGCAGCACTTTAACTCTGCAGCTATTACTACAACTTCCAATTTGTATAATACTGGAGTGTTATTTCTACATAATAACAACGAAATCCCTTTGTGTTTGGTGTCTTTATTTCCGTCACAAAGGCGTCAACCAACTTGCTACTTCTACATTTGCGGTTTCTATTATTTGGGGAAGGAAGCAATAAGAGCCATACAAGGAGTTCCTTGAATCTGTTGCGTAGGGACACGTGGGACCATGGCATCATGGCAGGTGAGTGCAGACGGCTAGACAGATGGAGAAAGGAAATGTGTGAGAGCAAGCAGAAGCCCTGGGATCAAAGCTGAATGGTAGACCAGGCTGAGCCTGTCATTTGGCTCCATTGCTTGCAGACAGATCAACACCCCAGCGTCTGTGCCCATACAAGAATGATCCAGCCACTGGAGTGAAGAGGAATTGAAGGAGACAGTATCCCCCAAACTCTGAATGTACATATGAGGCTTGGCAGGCAGTGACAGGCTCCATGCCAGAGATCTGTCTCCGTTGGATCTGATCTCCATCTACTGGCTCACAATGAGTTGTTTAGATAGGGTCACCGTGATAGATCCATGGAAGTATCTTGCTCAGAAAGTTGTTTAACCGGCAGCTGGGGCAGTCCAAGCCGAGAATGAGCCATGGAATAATTTTGAACTAGTGCCGAAGCAACATCACTCCACTATAGGTGGACTGGTTCATGGTCACACCATGTTTCTTTGATGGACTGGTGTTGTGCAGTGAGAAAGGACTTTCGAGGCCAAATGCTGACATGGAAAAAAAAAAAGGTGCTCTAAAAGGGGTTTATGAGGCACTGTAAAGAAAAAAGTGTTGAATGTGTACTGCTGTCTCCAAGGGTAATTTCCCAAACCTTGAGGGCCTGGCTGCCCCCACCTGCTGAATACCTCCTATAGACAGTGCTGGCATCTCAGCTAGTTTTGTTCTGACATCACAACTTCTAAAGTGTGTGTGCACACCAGGCCATTTCTGCTCCAAGAGTGTTCAAGTGTGTGCGTGTATATATTCATGCCTTTGTGCTGTTTATGACATGAGGGTGCAAATTCCTTGAGTCTCCAGTCTAGGACGGATTCTCTGGTCTTGTCCAGTGTGGTGCATGTTCTTGCTTTTTACCCTTCTGGGTCGTCGTCTGGCTGGCAGCTTCGGGCTTTTTCAGAAAGGGTTTCATTGTAACAGGAAGAATATTTCTCAACATGCTCAGGCAGGGGGAGGAGAGAAATTGAGAAAGAGGTGGGGGTTCAGATAATGAAGTCATACTCAGCTGTTGACAGGAACTGCTACTGCTGAGTACCTTAATGAGAGCATGCATACACTCCCTCCTGTCGTAACACCAGTCCATCACTCATTTTTTTTTCTTTATGGACCAAGTCAAATAGAATGGTCAGACTTACCAGCATACTTTGACTATACATGGACAGTCATATTCAGTGATCAGTGACTACTTGAAATCAGTTGTCTCTGACTGATAATGCCTTTGAATATAAATGATCTGTTTTGCAACATATGACTAATAGTGGAAATGCCACTCATTGAGACAGTCAGCAATCAGAAAACATCCAGCGGAAAAAAGCAAGTGAAGCAGAGAGGAGGAAGGAAGTGTGGTTGTGTTGTAGTGAAGTGTTGTGATGACAACCATGCACTGGAGATGGCAGGAAGCTGTGGGCAGAGACAAAGAGAAAGGCAAAGCAAGAGAAAGAGAGAGAGTGAGCCGCACCTGGTCCCCCACCAGGAAGCTGGTGCAAGTTTTCTGGAGAGGACTGTACGTCCTTGCTCGTCAGGCGAGGCTTGGAGAGAAGCCTCCTGCTCATGCAGTCTGTGCCAGTCAGCTTATCAATCATGCTGTTCGGGACAACCTGGCCAATCTGTGCACCGTCTGCCGCACAGCGCGCCTGGGCATGCAGAACTGAGACAAAAAAAAAAAAAAGCCTGATGCTTCTAGAACAAGGTTTTGGGCTAAGCAGTGATAGTGATCAAAGTTAGGTCTCATAAACACGTACAGATAAATGCAGACTGAATCATTTAAAAAGGAATTGAGATGAGCTGACTACATTTGCAAATCAAATTTGGTGCTTTGGAAACAGGGTCATTGGTAGCCATGCAAGTACCCACACAAAACTGCATACACACACACATACACACACACATACATACACAGGCCAAGACTAGATCTGGGAAGAGTGTTTCCAGAAGATTCAATCACACCCAGTCACGTACACAAAATCTGCTGTCCTATTGTGAAAGAATATTTGTTCCTCAGCCAATGCGTCATATGCTTCTAGTGTAAGTAGCGTTGCAACACAAAACACATGCAGCATTTACTTTCACACACCCACCATGTGCTATATTTTATAGCACATATCTTGTTGGTCTTTGTCCATACATTTAAACAAGCTATTTGGAGATGGAACTGCTTGAGAAAAAGCTGGAATGTTTGCTCGTATATATAAGCATGTGGGGATGTTGTGTTGTTTTTATTATTTTAAAATGCTTTTCTTAAATGGTGCATTTTTTTTCCTCCAAAACACTTGTTTCAAAGGTACCAGCATCCCACAATGATAGCACTAAGCCCCGTCCTATTTTGTCCTGACGATTCCAGAGAGATGGCCATTGCAAAACACTGCTTTTGTCTTCTGCTAAGCATTTCTTCGTTGATTTTAGACAAAGAAGGCTGGGCTTATGGCTGGGCTTATTATCTTTTTGGAAATATTCATCTATAGCCAAGTAACCTCCTGTAAGAGGCAACCAGATGATCAGGTGAAAATATCCTGGTATTTAGTGGAACGCATGATCGATGTTCACAGGTGCCCCCTGGGCCAGTAGAGTTAAAAATAAGCAGCAAGTAGCTATTGTATGCTAATGTGTCCAATTCTTAACTACTTTTAAACTGTTCCAGACCTTTAAAGTTTTATTATAGTCCTGATTGTGTTTAAAGGTATTTCTAACCACATATGTATTTTTATGTCCATAACCTTTTGTGGGTTTTTTTTTTTTCTTTTGCAAAGCCACCAATTGAGCTGGTTGATGGCAACAGCAGAGCAATTTTAAAGATAGGGGTTTCTTTTTCAATGATGCCACTTTGGTTTGCATCTATTTTGCATGGCTTCAAGCAATAATCGTACTTTAACCAAAAAAAATCTTGTTCAAGCTAAGGAAAGGAGCTTGTGACATTTTTTATATTTAGAGAATTTGAAGCATAGTGGCATAACATTTTATTTTAAACATCGATTTTCCCCATTCTCTTAAAATGTGCCAATCATTTGGAGTTAACGGTATATGCACCTTGGGTTTTGTTTATTTTTTACTGACGCTTTATTCTGTGGGTATGGATTTGAAGAGTCTTCATATGGCTCTTGTGTGCAGAGAGCTTTAAGTGAGAGGATTAGTAGTAAAATTACACAGCAGGAAATGAGCAGTGGCTACTGATAACTATGACCCCGACATCCCCACCTTGCCCTGTCCCGCCCCCAACCTGTCCCTCCATCAGCCAACAGCTAGGCCTGCAGATTGTCATGCAAATGGGGGCCCTGATAAGGTGGCCTGGTGTTTTTGCAGAGAATTGTTTTCCAAATAGAAAGATGAGATCAGTAGAGAAACCAGAGTCAAGGACCTGCTGGGTCTGGGGGTGGGGGGCTTAGCAGCTGTCAAAGACGGCCTGTCCCATTGTATGTTCCACGGAAGTGTTGACTGAACTTTGGAATGATGTGTGAAAGAGGTGTAAAAGACGCCTTATTTACCACAGGAACCAGTTTGGGCTGTTGACAGACACTGATAGATTTTTGTCCCCCTCCTGTCTCGCTGTCTGAGATGGTGCCAGTCAGTAGTCCATGCTTGACGCCACCCATGTTTCTGCCTTTTTAAGTGTGTGTGAAAGAGGTGAAATCATTATATTGCTGTGATTACTACATACACAAATGATTCATGCCAGGTCTAACTCACAGCAATAGTTTGTCGCTGTTTTTCTGTTTGATGTCAGTACTATATTTAGTATTGTAACCTTTAACACAATCGTGTGAAAGTCCTTTTCTGTTACTCAAAATGTTGTAATGACTGTTTTGATGTCCAAAAACTATTTATCACAACATCGCACTCACTGTGAACAAGTAAACTGAGATGAAACGTTTTATCATTTTGTGTAAATGTACAGGTGGTATGTAGATTTAACTTTCAGCTCTATGGTGTTTGCGTAAGCATGGCCGTGAACAGGGACGTTGCTGCTTCTAAGCCCGGAACATTTGCCCTCCCCCCTACCTCCCTCCACCAATCTCATTTGTCCGTTTTTTCTGTTTTCTATCAAATTCCTCTTTTTATGCCCTCTTTTCTTCTTTTTGAAGTCTCCCAAGTCTTGTAAAATGCCAAGCCGGTGCTTTGGCTGAGTCCTGTGGGGTGTGTGTGTGTGTGTGTGTGTGTGTGTGTGTGTGTGTGTGTGAAAGAGAAAAAGGAGGGGGTTTGTAGGTTAAGTTCAGGCTAGTCTCTGTGCTTTCCATTGACCATAGCTGAGGAATGGCGTGCAATAAAAGTTAGAAGTTTAGAGCCTCCCTGTTTTTCGTTTTATGATTGGGCCTTTTTAACAGGCCAGGGCTACAGCTGGTGGTGTGAATGGCTGCCCGAGGTGACTGAACCCCTGTAAAAGCCCCAGCAGCCAGGCTGTTGCCTCCACCATGGCCCTGAGAGCACCTTTATAGGCCAAGCTTATGAGGCCCGGCTTCCAATAAAAACTGGTAGGGCCATACTCAGGAATTTAGGGCCAGGAAAAATAGGGTTTGTGTGTCAAAAGGTGGCAAAGGGGTGGTGCCAAAGTTTTAGGGGCGACCACAGGGTGAAAGTTGAAAGAAGTGTTGCTCAGGAGGCATTGTGCAGCAAGGTACCTGGTTCAGATTACGTGTGTGTTGTGTGAACTGTCTCTCAGACACACATGGATGAATGCATAGCTTAAAAAAAACCAAACATAATAGCTTAGTAATTTGTCATTGTAGTGTTTTGTGAAAGACGCTTGTGGGCAGTGAGTGTGTAATTCAAAGTATGTTTCGAGGGAGGGAAAGGTATTTGTGTCTATAAACTGAGAAACACGGGAGCCAATCAGCTGACTGTGTAAAAATGAGGAAGCCTTGCACTGAAGCCCCACCTTTGTGCCTCTAGCACAGATGAGATACATGTCTTATCAGAACATCGGTGATGCTACTGCTTATCTGTCACTGTTAAACTGATCTTTTTCTCTCTTCCTGTCAATCAACCCACCAATCTCCCTGAAATCCCACCCCCTAAGGAGAGGGTTGGTCAGAGGGGGAGGGGTTAGGTGAGATTAATTCTACAGACGTCACCCCCACTTAACCCCCACCAATCTGTCACCGATTACACAAAATAGAGCAGTAAACGAACCACCCCTTAGCTAAGTTAGCATCTTCTGCTTAACTGCAGGGAAATAAAGAAACACTGAGCTTATCTGGCCATTCTAGTTAATTTGCCTTTAGAGATATGCAATTCTTGACACGCATATATTAATCTTTCCTATTCTTTGCCAATATTTTAAGAGGATTACACAATGTACCAGCATGTAAAGTATATCTCTTCTTTATTTCCTATTCAGCGGTGGAGACTCAGAGCACCAGTTCAGAGGAGATGGTACCCAGTTCGCCCTCTCCACCTCCGCCACCTCGGGTCTACAAGCCGTGCTTTGTGTGCCAGGATAAGTCGTCAGGCTACCACTACGGCGTCAGCTCCTGTGAGGGCTGCAAGGTAAGAAGAATGTGTGCTTTCTTTTCATGCAGTGTTCTTGGATGTGAACGTCTATAATACAGTCTACCACTAGAAACATTTGCACATGAGAGGTCACAATGTATCAAGAAAAACCCTATAAGTATATATTATAGACAAAGGCTAACCATAGTCCTATGGTTATGAGGGACTATGGCGGAAATGTTTCGGTTCAGCATGTTCAAACATGAAGATAAAGAGTCCATTGAAAAGAGAAAAGGAGGACAGATAAGAGCAAGCGAACACAATGGGTAGCAGTGGTTAACATGCTTTTGCTCTTGCCTGGCTGCAGGGCTTCTTTCGGCGCAGCATCCAGAAGAACATGGTGTATACCTGCCACCGCGACAAGAACTGCCAGATCAACAAGGTCACACGCAACCGCTGCCAGTACTGCCGCCTGCAGAAGTGCTTTGAGGTCGGCATGTCCAAGGAAGGTGAGGCTGCTGGTTGGCATGTAGGCGTTCTTGGCGCCATGCCCACATACAGACATGCTGACACTTACACGCTTGCATACAGAGCCATGAAGACTAGAACGCAGATCTGAACAGATAGAAAGGCAGTAGTCAACAAGTTTTGATAGAAGAAACAACATAGACACCCGCACAGTGCACATTAACCTCAGATAATTCACACTTGCACAAAAAAATTATTTGACTGTGTGAGAAATGCAACTCCGTGAGTATTCCTGTAGTCGTATTACGCAAACCATTATCACCTTATAAATGAGTCTTTCCCCCATCTACATCAATCCATCAGCATTTGCTCTTTTTTTTTTAAGTAGCCTTTCCTAAAGGCGCCTTTATGACCTGGCACTAACAGATTTGTGCCATGCCAGAGACAATAGCACCAAGTTCAAAGACTGCAAGCTGGCTGTTGCCAGAGTCACAGCAGTGATCTCACCAGGAGAGTGGCACATTGGCCACTCTATGTGTCCACAGGGACATGTATGTGTGTCTTTATATGTGTGGGATGTATGTAGAAACCGGGATCACATTGTGCCTTTGCTATTACTGGATATCCTGAGAGGAAGGAAAGAATGGGAGGAGGGAAGGTGGGAGGGAGGGTGAGGGTGACTGAGAGGGTTATGGAGAAGGTTAGGCTTGGCAACACAGAGATGTGCTCCTCCAGGTCACATACATTACAACAAGTGGCTCTCAGGTCAGTTTCCCCCATGCTGTTGAATTATGAATCACAGATTTTGGTGACCTGGGCCTTCAGTTCCTTGGAATGATTGCTGTGAGCCAGAGAAATGTCCACAGTGTTAGCAAATTGCCAAAAAGCACTTCCATTTGCCAAGATCATAGTTTGGCTATAGTTTGATGAGCCTGATTCATGGCTGAGGTATTGACTCGTCTCTCCTCGTAACCCTCAGCTGTGCGGAATGACCGAAATAAGAAGAAGAAGGACGTGAAGGAGGAAATTGTGCCGGTTGAGAGCTACGAGCTGAGTGGTGAACTGGAGGAATTGGTGAACAAAGTGAGCAAAGCACACCAAGAGACCTGCCCTTCATTGTGCCAGCTGGGAAAATACACCACAGTGAGTTGAACCACATAGCAAATAGTCATGTGCACACCAACATAGAAATATACAAAGGATGGATGATATCATATTGAAATAAAAAAATAAATTACTGAAAATTCTTTTCCGAGAGTATACGGAATATTGTAGGATATACATCTGTATCTCTTACCAATGGTTTGGTCTTCCTTGCTTTTTCTTAGTAGATAGTTTTGATTTTGGAAATTCTTTGAACCTATGATTGTAACATGACTAAATATTAAATTAAGTATTGCCTATTTGTTGTGATAATGTACTCTGGTATCCTTAATAGTCCCCCATCCCCCCCCCCCCCCTCATATTGCCCAACCTACTGCAATGTGACATTTTATGTATTTGCACAATTTATTTGCATTGCACCCTAAAATTAGCAGTTCTTATTTTACACATCAGCAGCACTTATGTGATGTCTCTTTTGCCAATTTATTTGTCTTACTCTGGTTCTCCTCATCTTATCTACTCTCAGAACTCCAGCTCAGATCATCGCGTTCAGTTGGATCTCGGATTGTGGGATAAGTTCAGTGAACTTTCCACCAAGTGCATCATCAAGATTGTGGAGTTTGCCAAGCGCCTCCCTGGCTTCACATCCCTGACCATTGCTGACCAGATCACCCTGCTCAAATCAGCCTGCCTGGACATTCTGGTAACTAAACTGTTAACAAAATACAGTGTATGTGTACACTAATGAGGCCATAAAACTGACACTTATTTTGGCCACAATTTTTTTTTTTTGCTATGGTAGATGCTGCGGATCTGTACACGCTACACACCTGAGCAGGATACAATGACGTTCTCAGATGGACTCACTCTGAACCGCACTCAGATGCACAATGCAGGTTTTGGTCCACTAACTGATCTGGTCTTTGCCTTTGCTGGGCAACTTTTACCGCTGGAGATGGACGACACCGAAACAGGCCTCCTCAGTGCCATCTGTCTCATCTGTGGAGGTACTGCATTTCCTCACTTATATATCACCACTGCTGCCATCTGGTGGAGGGTTGTCTAGTAGTAGTAGTAAGTCAAGGCAACTGAACTTCTGGTATAATCTTGAAGATGTTTCCCTACACCGTAAACGGTTGAGCAGTGACAAAGACCTTCTGTTGAATGGCAAAACACAAGACCAGTTGCCTTGATTTTCTAATAATAGCCATTCAAAATCTGAGAACCAATAGACAGTCTGTTAGATGGAGTTATTCACCAAATGCTAAAACATATCTTAGTTGGAATGGGTGTGTAATATGACTTCAGTCATCAGCATTTGCGGATAAAATTAGGATTGACTTCTAGAAATAACAAAACAAAGTCATCACTTGACTCAGCTGAAAGACACCAGAAACATGTTGGTTGCTGGTGTTTGAGTGAAGAGGAACACATAATGTATTTAGTTTTCTTCCTTTCTGTACCCAGACCGCATGGACCTAGAAGAACCCCAGCGTGTAGATCGTCTACAGGAGCCCTTGCTGGAGGCACTGAAAATCTACGCCCGCCGCCGCCGGCCCAACAAACCCCACATGTTCCCACGGATGCTGATGAAGATCACAGACCTGCGTGGAATCAGCACCAAAGGTCAGTCCACCTGCAGAATTTTTTCAAATCACTTGAGATACTCCATGCTGATATGACAGAAGATTTTCTACAAAAAGGAATAAGGGCATGAAAAGTCGCAGAATATATCTGAGCATTGGTTACATTTTGAAAAAAAACTAAAGACTATTTTCTGTGGTTTGTTACAGGAGCAGAGAGGGCGGTCACCCTGAAGATGGAGATCCCGGGCCCAATGCCACCTCTGATCCGCGAAATGCTGGAGAATCCAGAGGCGTTTGAAGAGCAGCCGGAGTGCAGCGAGAGCAAAGCCGAGCCAGTACCTCCTCCTCCTGCAACAGTTCCCCCGTTCACAATGAAGACAGAGCGTGAGGATGAGGAAGAGAGCTGGGCCACTGAGAACGGAAGCGAGCCATCACCGGAAGAGGAAGACGATGAAGACGAAGATGCCGAGGAGGAGAGGGGAACGGACAGTGACGGAGAGGCCTGGCCTGGTCAGGAACCTAATGTGGACATGTCCAGAAAGAGCCATGGTGGAAGGGCCCAATGAGCAGGCTTCTTCTCTGTAAACACACACCTTACACCTCATACCAACACCTTTACCCCTCTTTCCCCTCGGTTACCCTGCTCTCACAGCAATCGGCCCCTGAAGGGGTAAACATAGAGCCTTAAATCCGTACAGCCAACTCTAACTCAGGCCTCGTGGTCAGCAATGAGACACACATGCGCAATGTGTGAAGACTTGAGATGGACGGCTCTTCTCAGGAACTCTGCAAAAAGGGCAAGAGGGAAGATGCGAGACAAAACAAATGACTGTACAGTTACTTTTTTTATACTATCATGTTTGTATTAAAGTTAAAGGAGCAGCCATACAGAAAGACACAACATAAAACAGTCAACAGTCAATAGGTTCAACAAAAAAAAAAANCAAGGTGAAACAAACAAAAACAAATCAGCTGATCATTTTTTTGGATGCATTTGATTACAGTTTTAACTTTTTCAACCTCTTTTACTTTTTATGAATATGCCCATACATATCTATATACCTTTTATATTTTTGTCTCTGTATACTATTTCTTCAGTTATACATTGTTTGGATAGCTTTCCTAAGGAGAGTTGGAGATGATCTAATAATTATAATTGGCAGACGTCTACTGAGTCTTTACCCAGACGTTCGCCTGGGTTCTCAAGCACTTGGCTTAGTGTAAACGTCGACGCTAATCAGTTCACTAGGTCGTCTCTTCCTTGACTCCTGCTAGTTGATCAGTGTTTTAAGGACTGGGATTACTGAGATGAATTCCGGTTGCTTAAGCTGCAGTACCTTCTTGCCAACTGTATGGTGTTTTTGTGCCAAAGCATGCAGTTTATCATGTGGCAAAGAGTTTGTCAGCTGTCAGTGATTCCCCCCTCTAAAGCCAAACTCTAAAGAGTGCACTTGATTCTTACATAAGGCAGGCTCTATATGCTAACCGTTCAGAATGATCACCTCCTTAATGTTCTTTTGAGACATGGATTCCAGAAGAATGCTTTGCTAAGATTTTCATACACACATCAATCTTATGTAATCGCGTTATCCCCACATATCGAAAGCACATCCAGCATGCCAACAGAACTCTTTCTATATATAAAAAGAAAACGGAAACTCCGACTCAGGGCATTTCGGTGAGGACCAAACGCTAGCTGCCTGCAGGCATGCTGCAAAAAACAGCAATATTTATGTGTGTGTAGTATTGAATATGTTTGCTCAGTTTAGATGTCTTACTCGGAAGTAGTGACATCTACAGACCTTAGTAAAGCCATTGTAAAACTTTTATATGCTCTCTTTTATTATAGAAATGATGGTCATTTTTGTAATATACTGCCAAAAAAAAAACAAAAAAAACAAAAAAAACAGCATGCAATTAGGTGACCGTGTGTAATGTGCCACTTTTACAGTTATGCAATACAGAAACCAGTTGTGTGTGTTCGTCTCTGGGATTGTGAGGTCTGGTGAGCATAGATTTGGAATGATGAATGTCATTTGTGTGGTGCTAAAACACTGAGAATGTGAATGTGCACCCACTCTTCTTTACACACACACACAAAACACGTAAGCACCATTGCCTGTCTCTCGTGTACACTCATGTCTGTCCTGTTTGTTCAACACATACGCGCACACACACACACACACATCTCTCCTGGCACCTTGTGGGGTGTAGCACCTCCTGTAACACATTGCTATGTTGCAAACTGAATGTTGACATTATGTTGTGTTGTTTTTTGCTCATTTTCATGCCCTGTTCATGTTCAAGCAGCTCTGTTATATAAAGAAAAGCCATATAAGCATTCAGAGGCAATAAATGACTGATTGCAAGGCTGTATTTTGTTATTTCTACACTTCATTGTTACACTTTGAGCCTGCAAATACTTCCATTTCCGTGGTGAACGTCTGAAATGTTGAGATTCTAGAAGAAGAGTAGAACAAGAAGGATAACAGAAACAGGTTTGAATATTTTAAGGATGCCAGTATTTGATCAGTATCGGTAGGTATTGGCCTTCGTCATTTGGAGATCAGTGAAAGGGCAGTGGCAGCTCAGTGGTTAGGGCGTTGGGCCACTGATTGGAAGGTCATGAGTTCAATCCTCAGCACCGCCAAGCTGCCACTGCTGGGCCCTTGAGCAAGGCCCTTAACCCTCAACCACTCAGTTGTATAAAATGAGAGAAATGCAAGTCGCTCTGGATAAGGGCGTCTGCCAAATGCCGTAAATGTAAAATGAAAGCTTCTTAAGAAACTGTAGCCATTTGACATTTTGTTCTGATGACTTTGGGAGGATCTGGAAAAGAATATAAATAGGGACTGGATTCAGAAACTTAAGGCATAAAGAGGATTCTGCATTATTCTGCCAGAAAAGCTATATTTGTAATTTCATTCGTTGCTCATGCTGAGCCATGGTCGAGCAGTTTAATGGTTTCCCTACTAAACTTAATGGGTAATTCCATGACTCAGATGCCATTTATTTCTTGTAGCTCTTAAAAAATTAAACCTTAATTTCTTTTTCCAACACTGAGTCTAAGAAAACATGCTGACAGGCTACATTTTGCTCTTAAATAAGTAACAAGGTTGAGGTTTTCTTCTTTTTTTTTTTTTAAAGCATAGAATTACACAAAATGCACAAAATGTAGTGCACTAGTGTCCACGCTACTGGCACAAGGACATTCATTACTTTAATAATTTACATTCGAGCTATAATTTGGTTAACAGAGTATAAATGAACAGTATAAATGAAAATACATTTTAAAAACTTACTTTTCTTCTTTGCATGATCTTCAGGAAATACAGATGATGCAACTTCTTGTTTAACATGTGACTGAAATGTGTATTTTTCAACCTATAATGGCTGAATTGTGGAAAAGGACATTTCAAGAAGAAGATGGTAAAATGGATTTGCGTTTATACACCAATAATATTTTTATATATTTGTAATAATTATATTTCAAGGTAAAGTGGAGTGATATTGGGCTGGGACAGGTAAAAATGCTGCCTTCCGAGGAAGGCTTTATGATGTTACTTAAAGTTATTTATCTTTACCTGTGTTTAAAATGTGTTTTACCTTTACTTTTCATAAAAACCTTGAATGCTTCAGGATACCAAAACATTTTGGACAATTCCATGCTCCCAACCTTGTGGGAAGTTTGGAGCGGGCCCCTTCCTCTTCCAACATGACTGTGCACCAGTGCACAAAGCAAGGTCCATAAAGACATGGAT
>CM074960.1:18789147-18800045 GCA_037577455.1 Pangasius macronema
CACCAATGCGCTTTTGGAAGAATGGTCAAAAATTCCTATAAACACACTCCTCAACCTTGTGGACAGCCTTCCCAGAACAGTTGAAGCTGTAATAGCTGCAAAAGGTGGACCGACATCATATTGAACCCTATGTGTTAGGAATGGGATGGCACTTAAGTTCATATGTGAGTCAAGGCAGGTGAGCGAATACTTTTGGTAATAGAGTGTATCTATACATATACATACATATATATATATATTTAACAACATGTTTATCAAATCACCCTAGAGCCCATTTTCCATCTCTGAGAACTGCTGGGATCTTTAGTTTGCAGGACCCATCATTCATCCGAAAGAGATTTGCTACACAGGTCCTGGTGTAAAAGGCTTGCGTTTGACTCATTTGGTCCTGGATCGTTCACGAGCTCAAGCTGGACCATTTAGATTTGGTCCGTAGCCAAGCAAATGCGTCAAAATGGATGTGGCCAGGCTCGGCTGTGTAATTTGTGGTGCGAAGGATGCAGCTGATTGAATTATAAGTGTGCCAAAATTAAATTTATAGCACCATAGCAATTTGAGTAGACACTGGAAAGCAAGTCCCTCTCGATGTACAGATGGTGTCATTTACGGGCAGGAGGAAGTTGTAGCAGAACTGTGGGGCTACATGCTTTATTCAAACAAGATGATGGTGGATAATGCTGAACATTTCAGGATTTTTGTCTACTCTGGGATGAGGAAATTAAATCTTCACATGCAGCGATACGTTAAAAAGTTAAAGGTCAAAGTAGAAGGTCTCCAGACAACTACGTTACGAAAGAGTCTTTCTTTGTTGTTGTAGTTGTTGCTGTTTTTATTTCTGTCTCATTTATCGTTCTTCATGGATAGGTTTTATTACATCCAACTTGTTTATCGTTTAGTAAATTCTATTATTTCTACTCATCTATCGTTTGGCGTGGGTAACATCTGTTCAGTGCACTTCCATGGAAAATGGGAAAAAAATTAAAAAAACTCCAAAATATGGGCTGGGCGATGTGACAAAAAATATCACAATATTTCAAGACATTTCTACGATATCTGATGTGTATCGATTCCTAACAGTTCTACCAGCACATCAGTGGTTTTGGAAAACCAAACCTTTCCAAAAGGGTTTGATGACACTCTTATTTAATGTGTGCAAAAATAAATGGAAGGAAGGAAATTGGAAACAGTTACTGGAAAATAATCAACTTTGGAATTGTAAGATTAACCTCGCTTCATCACACCACACCACTCTACTGTCGATTTGTTTCCTAGAACAGCATGACACGGAATGTTTTATTCATTATTTATTACCCCTAGACTTCCATTATGAATAATTGTGGAGTAAATTGGATCTTTGTTGTTGGGTTGTACAGGAAATTAAAAATTGTCTTGAGTCTGGAGTAATGGCTACAGATATGGTGAGGAGATATCAGGTCAAATAATAGTGGCGTATTCTTTAAATTGTAGTCCAATCTTAAGGGAGAAATTGTTTTTTGGAGAAGAAAAGCACATAACTTCTGGTAATTTGATCTGACCTCGGCTCTTCTGGCTGTTCCGTTCTTTTGAGGGTAAAACTTTCTTGCTGCAAGGACGTTATTAAAGATGTGCTGTAGTGACAGAGTTCAAGGCTGCATGCAGAGAACAATTATTACAAGCTCCCATGGCCGTAGCTTTTGCTTTTCCATCACAATATGGCATCAAACCCTACTGTTTCTCGGTGTTAAAGCAGAGGCAGACACTTTCAGATAACACTCTTGTTTTTGGGAAAAGCTACAAAACTCCTTTTCTTTTTTGCAAACACTAACACTTGAGTCTGATATCAATATGTTTATGGTGATTCAGATTGTTGATACGACCGATTTGCACTAACGCTTGCACTTGGTGCTCCAGCGTCACCTTTTTTCCCCTCTGAATGCCGCCGTCGCTGTACTCACGCCTCCTGCGTCACACAATCAGTCTCTGTTCAAGCCGGAGAGACACAGCCAAGTCAATCTGGCCATAATTCCGAGCTCTGTCACACAATTCCCAGAGACACTGAAGCCCTTATCAGATCAGCAGCCAAATCCTTCACAGTGCCTCCCATCCCACAACGCAAAATATGTCTTCCTCGCCTCATCCTGTGCAGAATTTAACAAGGCTGTCAGCATGTTTACCAGCTTATTTACTCGCTCAACCTCTGCCAGCAAAGACCATATAACAACCGTTTGCAACGCTGGACAAATAGGTGGCGGCGTCTCAGTGATTCATTGTCGCAATATAGAGCGCAAACCCACAGAATAAAGTCATTCTGATGTTTCCTGAAACTACTTCCATGAGCAAATGACAGGGAAATGAACGATCAATTTACTGCATGCATAGAAAAGAAGTGACAAACACACAAAGACTCAAAAGAGTCTGGAAAGATTTAGATAAAGGAAACTAACAAAGCCGATTGTAGATAAAGTGTATGATGGCCTCAAAGCACAATCCGGCACCGGTCCTTTTGTACACCATGTTGACAAAGCAAATCCTGACAGAAAGCGTCAAGGAATCGTTTTAAGCGACTCCCATTATTGGACTTCACTCACAGATTTTAATAGTCTTTGCTGCATGGCTGGTATTGCTAGTTTTATTTGTGCTGCATGTCAATTTGGAGGCCATTTATCCCACACTGTAATCAGCCGAGATGTACTCTGAATGATTCAGATGGAGCGCCGATTGCACCGAGCAGCCCCTACATCTCCTGCTCCTCCGTTATTATTTTCTCCTGACTTATTTATGGACTAATCGGTCTGGGCTGGGATCAAATTACACAACCACAAATACACGGAGAGACGATCCAGCGTTCAGTGCCGTCTAAGCAGGCAGATGGAGGGCCGTAGTAGCGTGGTGACAGGAAAACGAAAGGTGGTGTACCTGCTTACTTCAGAACGACTTTCCATAGAGAATGGGGATGAATTTTCATCATAACTGCAGTTTCAAGGCACAAGTGTATGTGTGTGCGAGTTCAAGAACATCAAGAGGAACTTCATCATTTAAATCGTTTTACTAGAACAAGCTAGCTGACTGTATGGCAGATGAGATTAATCCGAAGGTGACGTTTTGTGTAATTTGATTTAACACTTACGGAAGTCTCCAGTATCAGTATACAGTGCTTAAGTCTCCAGGACAGAGGAGTTTACGCTTTACGGTCCCTAACTGACTTATTTCATAGATGTTCCATAAGATTAACTGCAACTATAAATGGATAAAAGTTTTGAAAATGTAATCGTTGGCAAATTGCTGCGGTATAAGTGGAATAAAACCATTACAGCCATGGTAACAGTGACTCCTCTTCATCAAGCCACCCTGTCACTGATTATTTTCTTATAACGGCACGATACCGAGTGTGTCCTTCCTCACGTGTAAAATTTCAGCTGTGGTAATGACTAAATGAACACAGTACTCTTGGAGGACATGATGTTTCCATGCTTCTATTCATTCCCACCATTACAAGGTTTGTTTGGAAAAAGCTTTACATATTTACCAAATCCCAATGAAAGTTAAAAAATAAAAAAAAATTAAAAAAAAAAAAAAAAACAGCCTTGGCAGGATGAATAGCTCTAGCTACGTGTCCGACAAATGCCTGCTTTAATTGTCAGCGGGGACACTGACATCATCTCATTGCTGGCATTTTCGGTGTGTGGGCTGAGGAACTGAAAAGGCGGAGAAGCAGTGCTGTCAACGCTGGCGCTTTTTTTCTGACACTTAAGCAGTTAACACGATCCCTTCAGGAACTCAGCAGCAATCAGAGAGCTTGCAGAGGAAGATGCCAGGAAATCCAATCCAGCGCTGCCTCTCTGGCTACACTAAGGACATCAAGTTGTGATTGTGGATCACGGAGAGTGCCATGGGGTCTGCAGAGAGTGAAATCTTTATCAAAGTGTCTCGTTTCTGCACTTGCAAGGCCACCGGCGCGGTCGCACCACGGATAAAAGGCTCGGATGGAGGAAGTGGTTTCTGGAAGATGTGTCGGATCACACAAACAAGTCCTGAGTTTATGCTTCTCCAGCCACAGTGCTCACATTGTGCTGTCAGCAGATGCTAAATAAACCCGGCCCTTTGTCTGTAACACAAGGATTTGCGAGCTAGGAAAGTGAAAAAAAATACATCCCAGGAGGCTTGTGCAGACACAGGCCATTCAGTCAGGCACACCTGATAGCTTTTCGCAATGCATTCGAGTGCCTGGGCTGCATGTAAGACTGTTTAAACAGCTACCACAATGGATCATCAATAGCAGCTTGGCATCAATAGCAGCTTTGTACTCCATCAGTGGACAGTGGATAGATTTAACCAACCGGACTTCTTGTGGAAAGTGTGATGAATTTACTGGTTGCACAATTGCACTACTTGTCTTTACAACGCACAATAATAGAAGGGGTTTATTTATTTATAATCACACTATCTGTTACACCCAGATGAGGATGGGTTCCCTTTTGAGCCTGGTTCCTCTCAAGGTTTCTTCTTCATATCATCTCAGGGAGTTTTTCCTCACCACCGTCACCACTGGCTTGCTCATAAGGGATAAATTCACAGTGATAAATACAAATATTTACAATATATTTGTTGTGAATCCATTTATTTCTGTAAAGCTGCTTTGTGACAAAAAGCGCTATACAAACTGAAACTGAACTGAATTGAATCATAAACCATTAAAGGGACTTGCGACACTCTTAAATGTTTATGCCTTCAATGCACTGTCATGTTAAATGTATCACACTCATATAAAATAAAAGCGTATAGAGCAGGGAGAGAAGGAGAGACAGGACTGCTGGATGGATGTGACAGAACACGGCGAGAGATGAGCCGGAGAAATGTGCAGGAGCTGCAAACACATCGTGACAGTGCATGCTAGGGAACGTCTTACTGCCGCGGATATCCATGGAGTCGACCAGGTCTCCTTTCCCACTCCGATTAAGCACGAGCTTAATTCTTTCTGTTTTTTCCATTGCTACTAATAAAAATGAATATTCAGCATCATCATCTTAATTTATCCAACACTTTATCCCGTAATCCAAAGTATTAATGATAAAGCGCATCAATGGAACAATGTGCAGTCTTTAATGGACTAAGTATACGCTCGAGTAAATGCATCACAAGAACTAAAAAAAATCCTTTAACAAGGTGAAAGACCAATGAAAAGTGCCATTAATAAACTCAGATGAACATTTATGTGTATTTTCATGTCGAGCTTTTTAACAGGCTCTCGAACATCTTGACTGAGAGAGTTCATTTATATAGTCACAGACAAAGAGTCTGTGGCTTTTCCAGGTATAAAAGATGTAAAAAAAAATGTGAAATAAAAGGTTTTTTTTCTTTTTTTTTTGTTACTTTGCTCAAATTTCAAACAAAGCACTCTGCAAATGTTTTGCATCTTTATTTATTCACTGTTTTAAGGCAGAAGCTAGCAGATACGCAGTTTTCGACCAAACAGATACATGTAGAACGTATAATGTCTGTTCATTCAGCGACCCGAGAGCCATGAATAGGAAAGTTCAAACGTGTGTGTTATGAGCTAGAGCTCACAGCGCTCATAATGACAGAGAGCATTCGTAATGTTGTCGTGAACACTATTCCAGCATTTAGATGGTGACAAATGTCTTGTGCCTGCTGCCTCCGCTGAGAAAAGCGTTGAAGATGGGTTAGAGCGGTTTAGGAGATCAGCAAGATATCACTTAAAGTTTCACAGAACAGCCGTAAGAGAATATCCGTCTCTAGAGAAATTAGATGTTTTTAAAGAAATATGGCAGGAATTTCCATACAATTAAAATGTTTTTGTTGTTTGTGATACTGCATCCAACTTACTTCGAAAGTCATAACTCATACTTACGTCATTATCGACTCTGTGTGCTCGAGCTACAAAGTGCGGAAAACAACATGGACGCCTCCAGGTTTGTCTCCTGTTAGCAACAAGCTGGCCAGCTAACTGTGCTGCGTGATGTATATTTTCCTCCAAACAGTGAACTGTATAGTCAGTGTTATAGACTTAACAAGCGAATATAGTTGTATGTTGATTGATCTAAAGCAAATGCCTATATATACTGTACAGTATAAGTCATCTAAAGGTGAGAAGTGCTGCCGTGTTTACTGCTGTGAGCGGCCATTTTGATTTCACCTCACTTGCTGAACTCTGGGTTTAGGTGACTGTCTGAGCAGAGGGCGCGACTACGGTTTTTCCTAGTTCCTAGGACTGAAATTCCAAAGTATGACTCTAATGCAGCATTATTTCCTTGCTAAATACTGAATTACTAGCCTGAATGTCTGGTTTAGCTAATTATAGCATGAAATATGCTAAATGACAATGGAACATATTCCTATATTAATATAAAAATCTTAATATTTAATACATCCTCATCAACTTCATCTCACTATTCGCTTTAGAGTAAATCCCTGTTGTCATCTTATGGGCCATTAGCTTAGCTGAAGCTATACGTTAGAGCCCTTCAGAGCCCATGGAATCAAGGCATTGCTAACTGCCTCAGTTTTCTACAGCGACTAAATGCCTACTTAAGCTGCTGAGAAAGTGAACCATAACCAACTTCCAAAGCATTGAAGAGTTGAAAAATATCACTTATGCTACACTAAAGTTGTGTCCTCACTTTTCTTGATTCTGCTAACGAGTTAGCAAGCTAGTCAGCACACTAGCTACAAGTTAGGAAGCTGGACTGATTCTGTGTAAAGCACAAAACCGACGTGACGAGCCGGAAGCGATCACTTGTGGTTTAGGAATTCTGTGTTTCCGGTTTGTGAGGTGAATTTACCAAGAGCGTGTTATAAACTGCTTTGATACAGAGAGTAAATAACGGCAAAAACATTAACGTCTAAGTGCTAAAGCAAACAGGAAGTAGGTAAAAAACAGTAAAACGTCACTATTTTGTGTGCTTTTTGATCACTTGGTCATATTTTAATTTGATTTTGCACCAAGATGACAACGTCAGTGCTAATGGATGGGAGAAACGAGGCTGTGAAAAGCCTGAAGGAAATGTTTGTCATGACCGTGTGAGGAAAACGTACATTTGAAAATTATAATGATGAGAGGGTTACATCAAAAACTGACTGGAAATTCATTTCACAGGGAAGGCAAAAAATAAAAAATAAAAAATGTGGGAGTCAATTAAGGTGTTTTTGCAAGATGGCTAGCGAGTCCTTGGGAAAGGAGAGTAATATACAACTGATTAGTCTTATCTTTGGAGTGCATACATAAAAAATAATAAATAATCGTTTCAGGCAAATGAATTTGCACGTACGTAAACAATTTCTGCAAAATCCAGCTCTCGTGCTCCTCCTGCCCTGCACAAACCCGACCCCGCTTTCCCGAGTGCAGCTCATTTGGGTGCCATCCCAAACACACTCCATCTCAAGACTCGAAAGAGGGAAATAAAACCTCTCCCGTTAGCCTGAACGTCTCCGCACATACACACTCGTAAAAGTTGTAATAAAAGCGCTCTCTGGAGATTTGATGTAGAGCTCCTGTGCAGCTGTGAACGGCAGCGGCATTAAAAGCTTTATTGCACGTGTCAGATTCAAATTAGCACTTTCTACTGTGTTCCAGCTTAATTGGGTTTGCTCAGCTGCGTATCGTACACACTACACACTGAGCCCGGGAAAAAAAAAAAAACAATCAACAAATAGCACGCAAAGCGCCGCTGTGAGGAAAAGCAATTGCAGCTGTAGTTTAAAATAAGACAGTTTGAATGAGAAAAAAAAACAGCAGGTTGTTTGGATCATCTTGACTTCTATGGTGACGCGAATAAACCCAGAAAGAAAGAATTAATTCAAATTAAATCAGATTCTAGAAACTTCTACACACTAGTAAGCATCAGTGAGCATCTAAAATATGTCTACTTTAATACAGCAGATTATTTCACTTAGCAGAAAGGAACCATGAGGCACAATGCAAACAAACCTGAGGGTGTGTGTGTGTGTGTGTGTGTGTGTGTGTGTGTGTGTGTTACTCCGATACATACCACTTTACAACTGTTACAACTGGATATCAGCTGAAATCTGAAGATCGAACACAAATCTGAATCTGATATGTTGCAGATGTGCATCTAAAGCTGATGAACATCAGGATCTGGGTTTAGATTTGATGTGAGTCAAATGAATTTTGCAATTTTTTTATTTTTTATTTTAATTTTTTTGCTGCAAATAGGTGTGACAAAAGTGTATTGTTTTTCTACGTCTCCATTTCGTTCGACGAAAGTGTCCCATGAGTGTCTGGATTTCGTTTGAATAAAATGCTTATGTGTGTGTGTGTGTGTGTGTGTGTGTGTGTGTGTGTGTGACTGTGTGCAGAACTTTTAAGCCTAGATGTGGATCTGATGTTACCTTTTATGTCCCATTTTACTTATCAGAAAGGAAAGTTATAAATAACTCCAAGCCGATCCGTTCGTGATGCTGATATCAGATGAAATCTGGATCTCATCCATTTACTCACTCATCTTGAGTACACACTTTATCCTGATCGGGCGGATCCAGAGCCTATCCCGGGAACACTGGGCGCAAGGCGGGAGAATTCAACCCACACACACACACACACACACACACACACACACACACACGCACATACACAGGAGCAATTTAGCAAAGCCAAAGCATCTATCTGGATGTTTTTGGGAGGTTGGAGGAAACCGGAGAACTTGAAGGAAGCTGACATGGAGAGAGCACGCACACACACACACACACACACACACACACACACACACACAACCCGAGCTTAGGCTCGAACCCAGGACTCTGGAGATACAGCACTGCTGTAGAGGCTAAATATGATTTAAGATAAGTATGATCTAAATATGATATGGATCTGATGCATGATAAACTACATTTAAAAAAGACTGAAGCCTGATAGAGCCAAGATGTGTGTGAGCATGACGTATATTTGCACTCACATGGATCTGAACCTGGACCTGATGGACATAAGCATAATGTGCATGAATGTGTGATATGAATATGAATATGAATACGGAGATGTTTCCTCCAGGAAAAAAAAAACAAGCCCATGTCTAACAAACGTACAAACTCAAACCACTATTTGAATTCAGCAGCATTCAGCACCTCACTGCAAACAAGCTCGAGAACTCTCTATCCTTTTCACACCAAGGCACTTTCCCTTTGACACGGACATGATGACGAGGGAAAGCGCTCGCGGCGCAAACCAGATCAAGCACAAACCCATCCGAAAACCAACAAAGAAAACCAAACAACACAAAACAACACAAACAATCCCCACAAACACAAACTGGAGCCTGGGATTACATGCTGAATGAAGTGCTCGTGCACTTACCGAAACCTGAGAGGCACAAGGCAAGCAGGGGAATGCACGCGAACGGAGAGATCATCTCTTCTTCTGAAGATGGAGCGCGAGCAGGCACGGACTCGCGAGCTCGGAGTTGACTTTCCGCTTTCGGGCTGCTTTGTCACAAAAAAAGAAAATATACAAAAATTTTAAAAAATAACAATAATTTAAAAAAAAACAAAAAAACCTCCCGTATCACGTCTGCGTGTGTGTTCTCTTCTTGCAGTAGAAATCAATCTCTTTTTTTTTTCTTTTTCTTTTCTTTCTTCGGAGGGCTCGTGGTGGAGCTCGGGTGTGTGGTGCGGGTTTGCGAGTCACGCAGCCGCGATGCGCCCCACGCGCTCCGCTACTCTCTCGCTTCCTCAGCTCGCGCGCTCCGACGAGCAAGACGGACGACGCACGTGCACAGCGGAGGAGAGGCGACGAGAGGAGAGGAGAGACGAGTCGCGCGCAGATATGCAGGAGCGACTAACATAGGCGGGCGGGCGGGCGCGCGCGCGCGCACGCGGGGGCTCACACTGAAGTTGATGCGCTGGTCCTGAATGGAGTTGGGGCGCGGGAAGGAGAGTGCGCGTGCGCGTGCGCGCGCTGCCAAAAAACCACCTCTCAAAAAGAGCAGCGATGCTTTAAATGCGTCAAATCCCGCCGGGCCAATAACGCAATAACACTAACGCATGCAATGTCACTGAAATTATCCGTAAGCTGAAATGAAAGAGGCGGGAAATTTACATTTATCTAGCTGTTTTAAAGTGTCATCTAGGATCTCTAGTGTTCCATCACCACCTTCATCATCCCCGGCTTCAACCTTTCCACCCTTTCATTCAGTTTGTTCCAAATAATTCCCGATTACTTTCTCCTGCTCGTGCTGAAAACGGCTCTCCAATTCACTTAAAAGAGCCGAGTCAAAGATTCGACTCAAAGAATCGACTCAATGAGCCGACGAACGACACATTTTTAACTCGTTGCCAAAAAAAAGTGGCAAAGCGGTATGAAAGTTGTTCAGATAGTCTAGTGATCTTTATTATTTCTACTCTGTCACTTTCTCCTGTGCTCCTTAACAGTAAGTTTTATTTTATAAAGCCGGTGTGTGTGTGTGTGCTTGTGTGCGTGTGTGTGTGTGTGTGTGTGTACGCTCCTGGAGCCCACGTGCCGCTACTTCACACCTGCTTTTACACCTGGAGAGAATTACTACATTACCCAACTCCAGAGTTTAGTAAACTGAACGGAAAATGCTCTTTCAACACCTTTTTTTTGTTGCAACATCCTCTTCTGAATACATATGCATGATCCAGAGAAACTCATTCCATGTCTCCATTGATATTCTTGTGTTTTTTTTTCTCCCCATGGATGTTCTTGGCATCCTCATTGTGCCTGAAACACCTGGAGGTTCTTCATCTAACAGGTATTCTACTGTATGACCATTGTCATGATATTGTTATGATATGAACAATGAGACAAATCCAATTCATTTATGAGAAACATTTCACTGAATTGTCGAATATTAAATGTATGGACAGGATTTTCGGTCTTGATTTCAAACAAAGATCAAGAGAAAGATGAGAAAGATGTCAAGTGGAGAAAG
>CM074960.1:18800480-18816964 GCA_037577455.1 Pangasius macronema
TCAGGAACACCGCTTGGCTTCGGTGCGTTAAAACAATCCTACATCAGACAAATAAATATGTACAGTGTTAAACTGATGATCTGCAAACATTATGGCCGTGCAATCTATTCCACTAATCCATAACCCACTTTCCAGTATTTCAGTGTTAGCATTAAGTATAAACTATACTTATTTCCCTTACCAATAAGTATTCAACTCTCCATAAGTATTAAGCAAAGGCAAAAAGGACACAATTTCTGGAGTTAAAACAGTAAATCCTATACGAATTACAGGGTGTGGTTATAGCATTACTGCACAATACTTAAAAAAAGGCAAGGCTTAAAGGAAACAAGTCCATCCACTTGGGGGCGATCAAGTTCTACAGCTTAAAGAGCTGCTCAGAGTGGGCTTATTCGAAGGAACAAAAATCTAAAGCTTCATTATGCATGCATGCACGAGGGAGCAAAGCCAATGGCTCATTCTGTCACTCTTATTAATCCTCAGTAGGGGTGCAGACAATAAAGGCCACTGTAGTAGATATACTGTAGGTCATCTTCATAATCAGGAACAAGCCAGGCCCGTACAGATGCATAATCATCTCCATTTTGCATAAAAATGCCTCAGTGGAAAGACTGGAAAAAAAACAGGCTATGACTTCATATATGTTTAAATATTTCATATGTTTTATTACAGCCATATGGCTGCATGTCTTGATTTTTGATTCATACTTGTCTTGAGGCTATGAAGGTAGGTTGATGGCAAGGCCCATCGATAGTGACATGCATATAGTTCCTAAAAGAAGCTAAAATGTAAGGACAATGCTGTGAATGTGCTACACTCGTTAGCATAGACTTGTAGTGTCTCCGTGATTTCAGTCCCGTTTAACACCTGATTCAACCCTTTTCTCTTTTCATCCAGTTGGCTGTAAGGCTGTGTTTGGTACTCCTGATGACACCAAGAATATACAGTTATTTTTATTCAGAGATTAAGGCCGGTGATAAAGAGGGATATGGCACTATTAATTAAATGATTGCTATAATGAAACTTCATTAAACAGAAATCAATAAACCAGGGCTCAAATTAAAACAAGGTCCATACATTATACACTGTTTTACAAGGAGGCTCTAAATGGCCTCATATATTCAAGCCAATAAGATGTTGCTATGGGAACACGGGAAGGGTGCGGGACGTTTGATGAATTTAAAAAGACAGTGTGCGTTTTAAGTTGTTGCTGCAGAGCCTGTAGTCCCTGTAAGGTCTGCTACTTCTATGCGATTTATACAGAGTTAATGATCAGATCTAAGTAACGGTGAGTTAAAACATTATTGTGGGGATTCCAAGCATGAACTACAGTAAAGCCATTACAGTAATGTGTCTACGCAGCCAATCATTCATGAAACTGATATTCTGCAAATGCAACATTGGCCTATACGGGATTAGTGCGGTCTTGGCCTCTCTTTATTGCCGTCTCCAAAAAAACACCAACATAATAAAGCTACTGAGCTCAAACACAACCATTAATGCTATGTTTATGGATCCAACCTGTACATAGGAATGACTATATACACACACATACATATACAAACACACAGCACCCAGACACTTTATTAGGAACACCTGCTCATTCATGCAATTACCTATTCAGCCAATCAGCCAATCAGCCAATCATGTGGCAGCAGCAGTATGCATATAACCAGGCAGGTACAGGTCAAGCTGCAGAGATTACGTTAAACTTGAAGCATTAAAAGCTTCAGTTAATGTTCACATGAAACATCAGAATGTGGAAAAATGTGATCTCAGTGACTTTGTCATGGCATGGTTTTTGGTGCCAGACATGCTGGTGTGAGAATTCCAGAAACTCTTGGAATTTTCCACACATAACTGTCTCTAGATGTTACACAGAACTGTCTGGATAAAAAAAAAAATCCTGTGTGTGGAAACGGCTTGTTGATGACAGAGGTCAAAGTAGAATGGCCGAGGAAGATTACGCTAACTCAAATAACCACTCCTTACAACCGTGATGAGCAGAACAGCATCTCAGAATGCACAGGTTGAATTTTGAAGCAGATGGGATACAACAGCAGAAGACCACCTGAATTTCCACTTTTCTCAGCCAAGAGCAGGAATTGGGTTTACCGAAACTGGACAGTTCAAGGTTGAAAAAAAAAAAAGACCAGGCGACGTGTTCTTGTTAAAGTGGCCAGTGAATGCAGGTCCATGGCCGACTCACTGTTGCTAACTGTTTTTGCTAATGAGAGCTATAAAAATAACTGGGCCTTGAACTTTGCAGATAAGACTAGATTAATTTTTTTGCCCATAAACATTCTGTAGCTTTCGGAGCAGACATAAGAGGTGTTGAGTGCTCTGTAGAGCCACAGGATGTTCATTTATTGCAGTGCTGACTACTTAGTAGCAATCTACCCAGGAAAGCAGAAAGAAGCATTAGGAACGAAGGACTAAATTCACACCCCTGAAAAGAAAAATTCATGAATTACGTATTACTGAACTACAGCGGTGAAAGGCTAGTTAAACCGCTTCACATTAGCGTTCACATGCCATGTGACACATGACTGGAAAGCTGAAGGCAGAAAGCGTCAAGAGACTGACGTGTGGAAAGAACGCCAAGGCGTATACAAAATGGAGGCATATCAAAGATGGCACTGGAGGAGTACAAGGGCCTGTGGAGGAAGAGGAGATGGCTCAGACCCCAGCGGAAGGGGAGGGAGGGGTGAAAAGTCATAAAAACCTGGGTGCACTACTCTGGCCTCTGGCTCTTCATATCTTTTACATTTCTAATTAAAAGAGATAAAGAGTGAGGGAGTCATCAATCCTACAGTGATTTCCCTGTTAAGGTTTTAGAGGAGGCCATAAAGCAGGCAGCCCGGCTCCATTGATTTTATAATTAGACCCCCTGCACAAGGAGAACACAGAGAATACAGAAGAAGAAAGAATAAGAGAGGCGCTTAAAAAGGCAGTGAGAAAAAGAGGGATGAAGGTCAGCAAAAAGTGATTAAAAGGGAAAAGATTATTCTGCTCCTAGGATAAATCATTAGCACGCGACACTGTTTAGATTATGAGTGCACATATACAAGTCGTGCATACTCAAATACTCATACGAATCTGAAATTCAAGGCAAATTATTAATTTCAGGTCATATGTGAATGTATGTTTACGTCCAGGAATATAATCACAAGGTTGTACTTGAACGTGTACTGATCTGATGTGTGTACCTGCACTGCTACCTCTCCATGACCTCGTTTTTGTCCTTTTTAACCCTGTTCCAAAAATGCATAAGAATAGTAAAAAGTAAAAGTTTTTTTTTAGATTATGAATACTTTATTGTTGAAACCCACCCAAACCCTTACAGTACAACACAGTCTGGAAAATACATACTGGATAAGTGAATATATATATATATATATAAAAAAAATAATAATAATAATAAAGAAAAAGCAAAGAAAATTGCGGGCTTATTGCTATGAATACAGTTGGACTGAAAAAAAAAGAAAAAAGAAAAATCAGTTCTTCTGAGAGGAACTGGACACAAGTCTATACAGAATTAAAGCTCGGGATTGTTACAGGGCTGGAAACAGTGAGGATCTTGTGGTGCTTTAAACACAAACCGCCATGGCACAGCAGATGGATGCTAATTAGTTTACAACAGTAAAAGCTACAAACCACCAAGAGGTGAAAAGTATCTACTTAAAAGATTGTGCCTTGGTAGTCACCATGCTGACCATTTAATAAAACAAGTTCACTCATGTCTTAACTTATGTAGTGACAATACAAGACCGTGCACATGACTGGGCTTGTGTACAAACCTGTGTTGTATATGAAACAATTTTAATATGTTGTAAAATGGCTGTGAATGATTCCACTAGCACAATGTCAATGTAACAAGAAAACCAGTAGCACAGTACAGGATTAAGATTAAACCAAGCATCTTACAGTACACGGGCTGAATCTAAGAGAACACGGATTAGGAAAAATCCTGTATAAAAAGTTACAGATAAAAATGATTCAAACCTTAACAGCACAGGCTCTCAAATTGGAGTATAACAGCAAGGGCATCTTTTTTTTTCTGTTACAGTAGTAGAAAACACCATTATCAAAACTGTTATGATTCGATTCTTATAGTTATTAGCCTACGTGACTGGTCACTTGAATTACGTTGATTTAATCCAAAGCTCAAAATAATAACTCAAAAAAAACAAACAGGGCTTGGTGGACCTAATGCGTACTGGCGGTGGGAAGTCCAGGAATAAAAAGCTAAATAACAAATTGCAAGTTTATTATTGCACATTATTAAATAATGAGTCTAGTATTTGAATAGCTGGAGGCGGGTGAGTGAGGCGGGTCCGTGGTTTTTTTTTTTTTTGTTTTGTTTTCTTCCCCCAATTAAACAGGGCCCTGGCTGCAAAATTTTGAGAACCCCTGCCTTAAAACGTCACCTAGTTAAATGAGCAAAACTAAACTAAAACATTTATATCAAATTGCATCGCCGAGACCGAGATCGCAAAGTATTTGCATTAATAAAAGTTCGCTAATTATGATTATTACTGGTAGGATTATTGCAATCAGGACCGCTCCTATCTGTGCAAACACGTCCATGATCGTTACATGTTGCCTTCCATTCAGTCTCTTTATTACACGTTCACATGCCATTTCCTTTCTGACACATAATTCGTGATATCCTTGATAACTTATTTACCAACACTGCACAAATATTAAACGATAAATGATAGCCTTAAAGTAAAGAACAAACTCAATCCTATCCTCTCAAACATGGACTGTGTTTTATATATATTATTGCAAGTTCTAACTTGTAAACATAAAAACTGATATACGCTTAATTAGACTTTTAAAAAGCTATTCATCATAATTCAAATCTAGCCATACACACCTACATACACAGACACACTTCCTTTCTTACATACCAAACCATTTTGAATTAAACAACGTCTTAAAAAATGCTTTTGATATGTGCTAAGAAATAATATTTTTCAGACTGAGTACATATATGGTGTGTGATATGTGTTGATACCGATATGGAGGTGACTCATCAATCAAGGGCGTTATGGAAGAGTTTATTCTGCGTAAAATTGTTTATGCTGGTTGCGGCTAGCAATGAGCTCCTCGTGTTGAGTTCATGTTTAATATGCTATGGTGTTTAAACGGTTAATAGCGAGGATAAGGGTGGCCGAAATGAGCGTGCAGAGCATCATCAGCGAGCGTTTTGCTCCTTGACTCAGCGCTCGGAGTACTGAAGTGCTCACACAGGCCAGCTTCTCTGCATACTTGGTTCACTGCTCCGTGCTCACCGATTCAGTTCTTTCAAATCATTGGACCTTGTGTGCATGTTTAATGACCACTCTCACTGCACACTCGGGTTGGTGACCTTAGCCCTCGTTATTAAAGATACTGTTCAAACACCATAAAGTTATTCCTCCTTTTGCTATTTTCACAGGACACAGTTTGCTTTTATTTGATCATGACACAGATCATATGTTTCATATCCTTCTCATTTCATGTCATGGCTTCTGTCACCTACTATCACGTGTTATCAGATGCCGGTATTGGACCATTCCTTCCGAGTACGAGTAAACGAGATACAGTTATCCTTATATGTATTGACGCATCCTTAGTGTTAAGTGTTAAATTTGAACAGGTGACTGTATGAATGACTGATTAGTCTAGTAGCTTGTGCATAAAGAATGTAAAGCAAATTGCATATGTCAGTTCGCGTTACTGTGCAAAGACCTGTAACAGGTTGATCTTGTAGTTCCGCTCCTCACCACAGGGGGCTCTCTTCCACATCGCTAAAGTGAACCAGGAGAAAGAAGAGTTAGGGATTGTGTAGTTTTGAACTAAGCTGAAGAGAAGAGAAGACAGGAGAACACTAGGGGTAAGGAGGGGACAGAAGAGGAGAGGAGAACAGAGGAGAGAGGACAGGACGAGTGATTGAGCGAGTGAGTGAAGTGAGGGAGAGACAGTTTTAATGATGCTGAAAATTGGCCAGTGCACGCTCACTACCCTTTCAGTAAATCATTGCTACAGCCTGCTGTCAACTTATCTGTCCTCTTGTCCTCCTATCGTACAGCTCCCACATCCACCATTCGCACTCTGCCTCCTCCCCTCACTCACACACACTCTTATTTTCTTCTCCCTGGCTATAGCCGTCTGTCTCTCTCACTTCTCTCCCTCACTAATTTTATGAGGAGGTATTCAAAACTTCCATCTCCACACCATATTTGCCTTGTCATCATAAATCTTATGCTAGGTGTGAATGTGTGTGTGTGTGTGTGTGTGTGTGTGTGTGTGTGTGTGGGACACAATCACTGCTTCTGAGAAAGGGATATGAAAAAGGACATGAGGCCAGTGTGTACTTGTCAGTGACATGGAAGCCTGTGTGCACAAACATGACATAGATAGAACTGGCCATAAGAACAAGTGATAGCAAATCACACCATGACATTATGATAGAGATTTTATGAGCTCTGTGTGTGTGTGTGTGTGTGTGTGTGTGTATATTGTGTACCTGAGAATAGCGTTTCTGTGGTTAGGCAGCAGGAGAGCCATCTCTTCTCCAAAGCTATTCCCACCTGATTGAAACACTTCATATTCTTCTTCCTGTAACACACAAAAAAAACATGTACACTTTAAATAATCATAAAAAAAAAACAATATATAATGTTTTATTTCTTTTGTTACAGCTATGAGATGTCGGGTCCTTGAACTGCACGTAAAACATGTTATTCAGATCTGGCTACCTCCTCTTTTTCTTCTCAACATGTTTATAAAAACATTAATAAATCTTCCTGTTTTTCTAAGGAAAGAGGGCGGAGCTAGGCAGTGCTATTGTAGAGGGGTGGAGCTTATTTCTGGGCCAGAAAAAAATAAACAGAAGCCTGAAACAAAGACACTAGTGAGCATGGTACATATAATATTACATACATAATTATATGATGACTCTAATTATTATTCAAAATATTACAAACTGCACGTTTAAAAATAAATCCTATTTGCAAGAAATAAACTGACAACATAACCTTACATCTTACCGACTCGGAGCTGTGCGTGTGTGGGTGTGTGTCATCACTAGGCTGGTGTGGGGAGCAGAGTGGAGCGGGCTGACTGATCACCACAGCCTGAGACGAGTGGAGGAGCCGCGGGGACGGAGGAGGAGTAGTGGGCAGAATGAGAAGGTCAGCCTGGGGTTGGTCACACAAGCTGTAGTGACTCAGAGGCCTTAGTGCCTCCATATTCTCATCCTCTGACTCGGAGAGGGAGCTGTCTGCTTGACCTGTGCACCGAAACACACCACTGTTGTATGGGATGCTGTTTCCATATACCTGATGATCTATTTTACAGACGCTGCTCAGTAGGATTAAGATATGTTTGGTTTTTCAAGGTTTCGAGAAGACGATTATTATTATATTGGCTGTATTGCGGAGTACCGTTAGTGTTTTGTATGACAGTGATGTGTGCGGTGATGTGCTGCGTGATAATATGTAACATAAGATGAGCAGCCTGTCACTCACCGCTCTGCAACAACGCGGTCATGCTCCATTTAGAGCCACTCAGGGTCTCCAGCCTCTGCTCCAGCTGGTGGATGTACTCAATCACCTCCTACACACACACACACACACCCAACAAGCACACACACAAAGTCAAAAGGACACACACACTATGCAACAAAGCAGTCAACACTTTCTATAATCCATTTAGACTGTAATGATGTTTTTCCATGGCAAAATCCAAACACAAACTAAGTTAACCCAATCAGGAATCTGACTGAAATGGTCCTAGTGATAACAGTAAACAAACAACTGCATCATTTCACCATGCGTTTATGCTATAAATCAGAGAAGTGCTTGGATTCACGTTGTTTGGATCCATTTTTAATCCATCAATCATTAGAAAAATTTGGAATCTGCACTGTGAAGAAATGGATCCATAATTGTGATACATATGTGACAAAATGAAAATGACATTATCATTATAGCAATATAGCAACACACTTAAAAGGAGCTGAACTCCATATAAGTATGCCATCAAGATCAGAGTGGACACACTGGTGTAGACAGATCATCCTCCATCTAAGGAAAGCTGATCATTGAGCTATAAGAAGGGGATCTGTTGACGGGCATGAGCTTCCATGCTGCGCGCTTTCAGTTTTAGAATCAACAATTTCAGATGAGCCAAGTACAAATTATAGTAAAGCAACTTATTAGCTACATGTGTTTATTAGACTGAGAGTCACATAAGGGCATCAGTTTGCCTTTTTCTCAGCCTGCAGTTGCTCCTTTTCCTTCTGAGCCACCCTGAGACTGGCTTTCAGTTCCTGCAGCTCTCTTCGTGTTTCACTCAGCTGCACCTGCATACACAAGCACGTGGATACACACAACCACACAACCAGGTCACAAATGAGTTATCCTCTGCGATTTCATTCTGTAACTCCAAATGACCAACGCTTGAGCTTGCACTCACCCGGTTGCAGTCTTTCTCTCGCCCAAGCTCCACCTCTGCTTTGTTCCTCTCCATCCTCTCCTCCTGCAGCTGCTCTTCCTTCTGCTTGATCTCATCATTCAGCCTGTCCAAATGTGTCCTGATCATCTACGCAGACAACAAAGACACACCCTAAAAATCTCTCTCCGTCTTATACTTCTTTTTGCATTTTATCATGGCTTAAAAACAGAAAATCGAAGCTTTTATCATCATCATCACTTCTTTTCGGTTCTTATGATTTCAGTCGAGGGGCCTCATTCATAATGCACACAATTCTACATCATTCCCGCAAACAATTTATACAGTGTCCTTGAAAATGTTCCTAAATTCTTCCCGGTCCTTGTTGATTAATATCACATCGTTTTAAACGTAACGGTAATTTTTCTGCAAAAATGGCGGAATTATGAATCTCAGTAGCTGATAGTGATTTATAAGGCACTAAGTCTAATTGATTTTGAAAAAAACGTGCTGTCTGAGTAATGTGCCTTTGGTGAGGCCGTCAGAGAGTCGCTCATTCATTCATCATCACACGTACAAATGCAAACTAAAAATTATAAGAATATTTTCTTTTTATACACTGTCACATTTTATGTAAGACCAAGTTCATGAAGGATCACATGTGATTGTCTGAACCTCCACCCCCTGCCCACATACCCAATTTGTCTATCACTATTTGTCCCCATGCTCATTTCCCTATGGTTATCGCTTGTCTCATCAGTCACCTCAGTGCTACACTGCAGACTCTCTCTCTCCTGCACCCAGCTGGCACGAGCCTCCCGCAGTGCCAGGTTGGCATCTGCAAGCTGCAGGGTGAGCTGTGCGGTCTGTAGTCTGGCCTGGTGAAGGTCGGCCTGGATGGTGTCCCTCTGAGCCGCCATGTCTCTGATCTCAGTCCGCAGACTCTCGACACAGCGCTCGCTGGCACTCAGGCGCTCCTGAACACCGTGTAACTCGGCTAAAGCCGCTTCATTGGCTGCCTGCAGCACAACACCATGTTCAGCATGTTCAGCAGATCTCACACTACACTCCATCCTGTCCAGCTACTGCTTCAGTCTGTGTGGGAAAGTGATACTACAGTGATTGTGTGAGTGTATGTCTGTGTATTTGTGCGTAAAATAAAGTGGGAGGGTGATAGACTGTTAAATCTCCTGTGCTTGAAATGTTTAGTTTGTGTGGGTGTAGGAGTGTATAAAATGAGATATGTCGGTGTGAGTGAGTTTTGTTTGCACTGACACCCCTCTGCATGTAATAATCAGTTTGAACACAAAGTGTGTGTGTGTGTGTGTGTGCATCTGAAAGAGAAAGAGCGCCTCTGTGACACACCTCCTTCCTGTGTGCGTTGTTGAGTTTGTGCGTGAGTGTGGTGATGGTGTCTCGGAGCTGCAGGGCGTGCGTGTCTCTCTGGGCCAGAGAACTTCTCAAACTCTGGAACTCTGTAGAGAGGCTATGCAGCTCTTTTTCAGTCTGCTCCAGCTTCAGCTAACAGAACATAACACACACACACACACACGTTTGGTTTACCTTCTCAAATTGACCATGACTGCGTCTTACATAATTGACACCACGCCCGCGGTTTTCCCTGTTTGTCTGTGGGTTGGGTGTTTTGCATGCATTAGGCAAATTATATTTACACATTGTATATTAAAAAAAAACCACATTCAAATAACATTAAAATCCTACACCACTGACCACACAACACTGCAACAGAAAACACTCACCATTATCTCTGAACGCCTCAGCATTCATTAGCGGTCTCCAGTCACACACACACACTCTCTCAAAACCATTACCAACAATCACTATGTTACCATATAACTAAATTGTGTTGTTATGTTTGTTGTGTTTTATTACACCCTTACATGCTTTATGCAGTGATGATGAGTCTCACTCATTCATACATCTATTTATTCTAATATATATACATATATACACACTTTTGGCAAGAATAGTCATGATAAAAATAACTGTATTGACTGTATTTGACAGGAGAATGTTTAGGGATTTGGTACTGGCCTGGATTTATTGATCTTTTGGCTGCTTCAATGCGGACGTGAAAACACTTCAGTAGGTGTACAGGTTGTACGCCAAGGCTTTATATAAGCTAAAATATCTGTGCAAACTTTACATACCTTAATATTCTTGTGTTCACCTTCTACTTCTTTCTTTTGGGCTGCAGCTTTTTTGACTCGCTCCTTCATCCTAGATGAAAAAAAACCATGAAATTATGCACAGTGCGGGTTACGTTATGAGGTAGACAGACCTGATTTTCTCTTCCAATCTCCCGATTAAAAATAAAAACGTAAACGTGAAATTACTTGTATATTACTGTATTGCAAGTACATGTCATTTTGTACACTTAATGTGTTGCTTCTGTGGCTGTATCTCAAATGCTGTTGTATTGTGCATACATATAGTACACACATACGAATAGGAACACTTAGAATAAACTGGAAACCATTTGGGATTTGGCCGTACTGTGTGTATTAATCCTAACTGGAATTAATCAGGAAATGGCTGGGTGACAATATTACTGCATCAATGCATCAAAATGAATGTCAAAGTTTAAAGCTCATGATAAAATTATGATATGAATTTGCTAATTTTCTGTGCAAATAGTACGTCAGGTTGAGGTCAACCCAGCTTAATTATTGTTGCTTTTTTTTTTATTTATTGTATTCTTACCTCTCTAGATCTGTCTCTCTCTCCAGGGCTTTTTGGGTGAGCACCCTGATGTCGTCCTCCAGCTGGCTGATCCTCTGCTCACTGGCAGCTTCTTTAACTAGCAGGGCCTGCTTCTCCTCCTGCAGAACCTCACTGAGAGCTGCCATCTCCTAAATAATAGGCAGTTTAAAGATCTAGTGAAACTAGTGGTGAAACACAGCAGATCCAGACAGATCAAAGACGCACAGACCGACAGACCAAACACAGACGAACTAACCAGACAGCAGATGCTATAAAATAGAAGCACTTTGCTTGCACAGCTATAGCAGGATCTCTCTTGTTTGTCCACTACGCTGAACTTCTGCTTCATCTATCTTCTATCTTTCAGTAGGTCTGGATGATAGGACCATATATAACACCTACAGTATTTGATTGGTATCAACATAATTTCAGAATAAACATAGCACTCTGTCTGAGAGGAGAGATATCAGAGCAGGGTTATTAGTCGTCTACCTCCTGCTTCTTCTTCATGTGCTCCATTTGTTCTCTGGTGTGCCTGAGCTCCTCCTCCAGCTCCTTGCTCCTCTGCTCCCATGCCTCTCTGGTCCTACGTGAGCACTCACGCTCATGTTCACGGCTCCTCTCTGCTGTTTCTAGAGCCTGTAATAACTCAGCCCTCTCTTTCAGACACTCCTGCAGCCGGCTCTGAAGAAAGAAAAGAATTTATAAGAAATTCTTTATTAGTTTATTATGCAGGAGGAAAAGCGCTATGAGATGCCAAAACATGCCTTGGTGAGCCCTTGTACTACCCACTTTAGTGCACCTTACTCAGATGCAACACAGCTGAGAGACACTGCAGCTTATAGCCAAATTTAAAGCTAGAACGTTTGAGTGTGTGCTCGCACCTGCAGAAGCTCAGCTTTGGGAACGACGACTAGCATGTCCTCGCTGCCTTCACCTCCCTCCAGGGTTTGCTCCAGAGTCACTAACTCCTCCAGTGGCTTTGGAGCAGAGAAAGTGAAAGCGGAGCTGCGGGAGCAAACGTCGCCCTTTCCATCCACATACACGAACTGATACTGCTCAGCACTGGGGCCTGGCAAATAGCAAGCTGTGGGAGCGTCGGAGAGTTTACATGATTAAATGTGTACATTTCACGCATACTGTCCAGAAAATAATGACATATTATATAGCCACGGACTACGACTTTGTTTTTTAAAGCAGTTTTCTTCCTAGCCTTCTATTAGTTTCAAATATATTCATTATACTAATCCAGATTAAGTCCATAACTGTACCTATGATAATGGCAAGCTGTGATTTCAACACAGCTGTAACTAAATAAAAAATAATGAACCCTTTGGCTATGGATGACAGATCACTGAAGATCCCTGGAACCCTGTTTTGGTTGGAGAACCACTGTTGTACATAATTGACGACCCTTGAGTAAAATTGAGGCTTGATGGTTCAAGGCCCTCCAAATAGCAGTTTTGTATTAATATATACATTTGGGTATATGTCACTAATACCGCATCATCCTGACTGTGCTACAGTGTTTAGATTTCCTGCACAAGCCCAGATATCAGCTGACGATGACCTCACTGATGACCTCACTGATGACCTCATCGAGCCCCGACAGTAACTACAGCAGTTTCGCTGTGTCCTCCACTGCACCCACTCACTCATCTCTTCGTGCCATCTTCTCCCATCTTCATTACTCAAGCCAGCTTTCCAGCCCATCTACTCTTGGCTGTTGATTAAGGTGTTTAAGATATGACCTCAAAGATATGTTGCTACACTCACTCATATCTGATCAATGAAACACCGTCTAAACACACTTCATCAACAAGATTAGAACAATGGATCTCCTTTAGCAATCTTTAGTGAATCTGGCAGGGATTTTTACTTCAGTTTGGCCCATGAAAACCATTTACACACGAATTTACTAAAAGTTTTGGTAAAGAATTCCTTCATACTCACGTGCATATGTTGACAAATGCCAATTACCAAACGCTTTCAGCTGATTTTCAATGAGTGACATGCCCAAACTCCATAAAAGGCAAAGCTCAAAGAGAACTGAACATGATATAATTATGACTAAACAGCAAAAGAATCCTGGTATGCACTAAATCTTCCTCCTTTAATACACCGGCATTTCTTTCTTTCTAACTGACTGAGTCATTTTAATTGTCTTACTATGATTTCTTTTGGAGTCATAACCATGAAACTACTGAGTTTCACAAAATTTTCATTAAATTTGTGCATACAATTGAAATACATAAGCAATTTAACCTTGAGAGCATATTCTATTTATAAATTGGCTATAAGAACATTTGAAGTGACGTGACGTGACCCATACTCAGAATTTGTGCTCTGCATTTAACACATCCAAGTGCACACACAGTAGTGCACACACAGTAGTGAACACACCCGGAGCAGTGGGCAGCCATTTTTGCTGCAGCTCCTAGGAAGCAGTTGGGGGTTCACCTCAGTCGTGGTATTGAGGGTGGCAGAGAGCGCTGGTCATTCACTCCCCCCACCTACAATCCCTGCCGAACCCGAGACTCGAACCCACCACCTTCAGGTTCACCTTCAGGTTACAAGTCCAACTCTCTAACCATTAGGCCACGACTGCCTGATAATGTTTGATAATGAGCTCTTGATAATGATCAACTTTTTAAAGATGTTTTCTTACAGGATCTTAAAAAAGGTGACCATTACCTTGGAAGTGGACGCAGCAGTTAACATCAGTCCCTTCCTTGTAGTTGGTTGGAGCAAGAGCCCACACAAATGTATGGTAGTTCCTCACAGATGACCAGCCAACCTGGGAAACAACAGAAACATCCATGAATCCATGAATATGGTCACTCATAGACAAGAAATGTATAACAAAAGCAGAGGAGAAGACTCCCTAACTGTCACCTTAAACAGGCCAATCCAGTCACTGCTAGCCCAGCTGTGCTGGGAGCTGATGCTGTAGTGGCATTCCACTCGGCTCTGCGGGAAATAGCTGCTGCCCACGTTCTGAAACTCCACCTTCCATGCTTTTTCCATGGTCAGAAAAAAAATGTGATTCTGATGGAACAGGGAAAATACATATAAAGTTAAAGAGGCACATATCGATATGCAGTCTGAACGAGTTTACACTAGTGAGGATCCAGTGCGTTTGTCCAGGCTATTAGTTACTGAGCAGGAGAGATCGTGCTCAAGGGAAGAAACTGTCTTTATGTCCAGAGGTTTTCTGTTTTCATGGTCTGGTGTCTCCCTCCTGAAGCAAGTAAAACGAGCTCCCAAGTTCCCGAGTTGAACCCAGGCCACCAAGACCTCAAACCACAATAACAACAGTAATCAGCTATCCCAGAATACGGGCAGGAATTCACATGCTGAAGCTGCATAACAGTTATGGGAGACGGTGTCTCTCATGTACAGTAGATCCAGCATGACAGGTGGAGCAGGATAAGTACACAAGGTGCATATTTATAGATTGGGGTGTCAAACTGAGTTCCTGAGTGACCTTGGAGAGTCCAGTTAACACGTGCAGTCTGTGTTAAGCTAAATCAGGTACAGTACACAAAAGAGAGTGATCATGCTAAATTTTGTTGTCAGCATGCAGTTTGAAAGTTTTGTGAAGGACCTAGTAATGCAACACAATAAGCGCTAATTAACAACAGGAAATGGAAAATACTGTTTTACAGGTTTTGTGTACCGGTGGACCCTCCCTTATGGAAAAAAAAAAACACAGTGGTCAGGGATAGGACACAAATATCATATCACAATATCTACCAGAAGATATTTCTGTGATACACTATGTAGAATGATACTTTTCTTTACATAAATAACTAACATAACACGGAAAGGGGAGTAAAATCCTCTAACATTTTAGCATTTAACACTTGTAAAGATTCACTGGGAAATGGTAACTGCTCTCAGAGTTTGTAAGAGTTATTAAAACATTTAAAAGGTGTTCATGATACCTGATATATCTCAGGAAAAGTATTGCGTCATGATTCGTCACGGTATTATATTGTCATATTGCCCAGCTCTACAATCACAAACAGTACACATGTGATCATAAGCTGCAATGCAGTGTGGATTAGAAATAGCAACTCTTTCATAATCTTCTAAAAGAAAACAACAACAAGGGGGAAAAAAATCATGCGTGTGTGTGTGTGTGTGTGTGTGTGTGTGTGTGTGTGTGTGTGTGTCTTGTTACCATGGTGACGTAAGTAGTTACACAATTTCGTCTTTTTAACAACCAAAACTGCGCGCGGTGAGCGATTTACAGCCGCACATGTAACACAGACCTGACGCTGACAGCGATAAAATACAACTTTCAGGAATAATAATAAAAAAAGTTAGCCATAGCTCGCCTTCTGCAGTTTATGACCCCGCATGCTTGTTTTCCCCTCTCTGTACACACAGCTACGCCACTGTTTAATCTTCACCACACACACACACACATGATAAACAACTCACCCGACTTCAGCTGCTCGGTGCTGCTTTTCTTTCAGAAGACAAGCGTGAGATTAACTCAAACTTCCGTCTCATTAGTCATTTGGTCAAAGTTACTCGTCAGGAGAAGTGCCTTAAACCTTCACCAACAAAAACAAACAACAAAGGCACGGGGTATTTTTGCATAGTTCCGTTGAATTGTGGGAAATGTTGTACTCATCCGTAGAGCGGCCACACAAACTGGCTTTAAAAAAACTACAATCCCCATACGAGAAGAAGACGACCGAAGGGTCAGCAACGAGTGACGTCATGTACGAGCGTAACAGCGGATACGATGCTGATTGGTTTATTGTTCGCTAAAGGTCTCGCGAGGTTTCGTCTTTCACCACAGTATGTATGATTAAAAAAAAAAACGCCATTTCCATTACACAATGACATTAAAACGTGTATTAACAGTTCTTATGGCTTTCTTACTAGTACAATACATTTGGGAATAACCTTAATTTTTTTTTTCTATTTGTATGCCAATGTAAAAATCATTTTAGTTGATACAGTTTCTGGTGTACCATGCAATTTAGAGAGCAGTTCCCCTGCATTCAGCTCTTGGCTCATGTTGACACCCCTCCTAATCGCTCAGTTCAGGTTATTATCGAGTACTATCAGCCAAACCCATTAACCCATTGCTAACTGTTGCATGGCACATAGCTATGCAATCTCCACATACATAGTGGCACAGTGCCAGCAGTAAAGTTGGGTGGAGAAGGGATAACTGTCTGGGGCTGTTTTTCCATGTTTGGGTTAGGCTTCTTTGTTTCAGAGGGACAGCTCATGTTGGACGTTTGGGGGACAAAGTTATGGAGGCCAGATTAAGATGGTTTGGACATGTTCAG
>CM074960.1:18817027-18843171 GCA_037577455.1 Pangasius macronema
AAGCCGAAAGAAGAAGAAGAAGTTTCAGTGAAGGGTAATGTTAATGCTACAGCATACAAATACATTTCAGACAACTGTATTCTTTCAACTTTGTGGCAGCAGTTTGGGGGAGGCCTATAACTGTTCCAGCACGACTGTGCACAAAGTCCATATAGACATGGTTAGATGAGTTTGGTGTGGAAGAACTCCAGGGGCCTGCACAGAACCATGACCTCAATCCCACCAAACACCTTTGATATGAATTGTAATAGTGATGACAATCCTGGCCTTTTTGCCTGACCTAGCATTTGCAGTTTTGACTGAATGGGCAAAAATTCCCACAATCATAGTCCAAAATATAGTATAAAGCCACCCTTGAAGAAAAGAGTAATAGGCATAGTAATGGCCATGGCTTGGAATGGGGTATTCAACAAAAAATTGCAAAAAAAAACCCCAAAACAACCCCCCCCCCAATCTATCTATCTAGATAGATAGATAGATAGATAGATAGATAGATAGATAAAATTGGTTATTGGTATTAAAAATTGTATTTATTTATTTATTTTTGCTAAGTGACTGTGGACTAATCATGGCTGGGCAAAGAATAAAAATGTTGGATCACTAGATGGCAGTGCACCTTAACTAAACCCTAACCATCGAGTAAAGGGAATGAGGACAGGAATGAGGAAGTAAGACGGATGTATGATACGCCCCCCCCCGCCCCCCCTCCTCCGCCCCTTCGCCCCCCCACTTTTTTTTAAAAATAAATTTGTATTCAAGAGGGAGTGTGTGTGTTTGTGTGTGTGTGTGTGTGTGTGTGTGTGTGGCAATTAGTGATAAGATCTATAATACTACAGTTATTAACAGAGATGACAGGAATCATTAGAATTTTTAAAATTTTTTTTTAAATAAGTTTAATAAAAGGCCTGATAACAATCGGATGTGGCCTGTTACTATGTTTTCTCTAATGTCAGTTTTATTACAGTGACATGTTAGTCAAAAAGGCCATTTATAAAAGTAACATATTCAATAATAGGTTGTTTTTTAAACTGGTCTGTCCCATCCTTAGCTCCCCCTCCCCCTTTTTTTGATCTCTTTGCTTTTATATTATAATTGTTAATGTATATGACACATAAAAAAATTTAGACTTAAAACCTTTCAATAAAATATATTAAAGTAACATTTAAACAGATCTGATAAATGCCATTAATTTCCATTATATTTTTTGTTTAACTGGTCTGCACAGTCTTCAGATTTTGTTTTTCTTTATCTATCTTCTGTGCCTTTATATCTTAAGGAATAAAACTATATTATAAAGCTATAATTGCCTAATGAGGTGTTTATAAGCCACATATGAGGCAAAGCTAATAGGGAGGGTTACAGTAAAATAAATCTCATGCTTATTTTATATGCTTATTTTTTATATATATATATTTATGAATTGTGTGAATGCTTATACTTGAATTTTGGGCCATGCTGGAATTAGGAGGTAGTACGTCAAAATGATATACTAGGCTAATTAAATTACAAGTGGTGATTTAACACTCACAAGTCAGACGTTTTCAGTAAAGTTAGCATTCCGCTTTTTTGTTGAAATACCATCCACTGTCTTCTCCTACCCCTAATTATCCTATTACTGATCAGCGTCTCCCTCATGTTACCACTTGCTTTCCATCCAGCTATGCTGAATATGGGACGACATTGGCACCTTTGGACTATACACCGTAAAGCAATCCACAGCAGCCATTATCAACAAGATGGCCGCCCTACCAGCCTACCAGTCCCTATGCACGCGATGAATGAGGCGGGCCTAAAAAAGGGGTTGTTTTAACTGATAGCATGTGAGCTATATGGGGTGGGTGGTGCTGCAAGGCTGCATGCCATTGGGGGATGGGAACAAGGACTGATTGATGGAAGAGAGATATGGTGTTCTTGACCTTCTTGGATGACAAGCTTCATGCCTTGTCTTTTTGAGGTGATCTAGAAGAGTGAATGGTAGTGCCTTGTTCCAGGCTATGCATTTCCATATAATCACAGAGCTTGTTGTGTCTTTTTTGTACCATCGTTTTGTTTTTTATTTGTTTTTTTTTAATATTCTTCCTTTTCTTTCCTTTTTAGCTATTGCTAAATTGATAACTGAACTGATAAATAAATAAATTGATGCCTAAATCATTGACTGATTGATTGATTTTTTTTTTCTTCCCATGCAAATTGACCACGGTGTCGTTTTAAAAGAAGTAGTCTCTGGTTCCCAGCAAAAGCTTACAATGATTCTTCCTGCTCCTGGAGACCTCTAGTGTTAGATTCCTCACTGCTCTGCATAATCCAATCAGTTCATCAACTAATTAACAAGCTTTTCCAGAGATGAGATCAAATATGTTGGCACTATGCATCTGCTGATATCAGACCGCTTAATTAAAATGAGGTTCTCTTTACTGACACTAACACTGATTAAAGCCAGCTAGGTGTTAGGGCATGTTATATTATCTAGCTAAATTTAATCACGTGCAGAGAATCTGGCAATCTGCAAACATAAAAATGTTCATCAAAACTAGGCAGTTATCGTAATTTCGTAAATGTACTCCTTGGTCCTAGTTTTTATGATGTTGCAACAACAATAATAATAATAATAATAATAATAATAATAATAATAATACTTAAAAACACTTCCCATCCATCTTTGCAGAAAGACTTCGTCCAAGCTTCCCTCTCTTTAAAAGTCACTCTCTTTATACACTAAACGACTTTACACTATTTTGACTGTCCGCTGATCATCTATCATGCCGTCCAAGATGGCACAACATGGAGGCCAGGACTTAGTCCTCGTGACTTTTGATAGACGCTTATGGCTGATTAATACTCTTTTCAAACCTGCCTAAATGTACAAATTCACACTGACATTACACGCATATAAATCACATCTGATCGTAATAGTAATTACACATAATTGTATAGGTGTATAAATCACAAAAAAGCAGAACACTGGAATGCCTTGCTCTACAAAATCATGAATTGTGTTTTACTGATTTGTCTGAACCGCTTGAGAACTTCTTACAGGAAAGATATAAACAAGCGAAAAGAAAAGTACAGATTCATATCATGTAGCGCTTAGTGATTAGCGACTAGTAACTGATAGTAATGTCTGAATATATTCTGTAATTTTTATTGACCATCCTCACAAACTAGAAGTGCTTAACTCCGCCTACACGTATTACTAAGCTGTCAAAGGAAAGCTGAATTATGTAAGTGTATTAATTTAATAGACTACCTGAAAACTGAATTTTGTTCCTAGGCCACATTGCTATTGCTGTGCAGGTGAGTATTTTCTCCTTAAGTGACACCACGTTTCCTTTAGAGATTATGATGTCCTCAAAAGGTCCAAATTTGTGGCTGACATGCTGAGGTATTTTAGCATAACAAACAGCTAACTGTTATTAATATGTATCCGTGACATAATGGTAAATATTATGTGAAGAAGAAGAAGAAGTGAAGTGACTTTGTGGCCAAGTGTGGTGACCCATACTCGGAATTTGTGCTCTGCATTTAACNCATTCACTCCCCACACCTACAATCCCTGCCGGACCCGAGACTCGAACCCACGACCTTCAGGTTCACCTTCGGGTTACTTAGTCCGACTCTCAGACTCTTAGGCCACGACTGCCCCCTTCTTCTTCTTCTCCACCACAAATTCTACACTGGCGACAAATTGAAACTGTCTGCTGTGTATTCTTGTATAATCAGTACAATGTACTTGATTTAGTGTACAGGTTTCAGACTGGCTCATGGTGAGATGACATCTTTATTTCCATTTTCTCTACTGCTTACTCTACACAGTCGCAGGGGAAGCCTGGAGACTGCAAGGTGCGAGGCAAACGTACTAACCACTAAGCCACTGTGCCCCCTATCTTGGTTCAGTCTGCGTCAAAGTCTTGTAAAAACAAATGGAGGACGAGTAAGCTGTGATTTAACTACTCAGAAAGAACACAGTCTCTGACTGACAGGTCTCATCTTGCTTGAGTTGTCACCAGGATTGATCTTGACTGACAGAAGGTGCAAGTAAAATCACTAAAAAGGACAGTGGATGTTATGTAAGGAATAAAACATAACAAGGTATGCTATCATAGAAAAATAAACAGTGATGAATTATAACAGAACGTCCCAGTGATTTATGCATTACGCAACATCAACTTGCCAACTGTTACTATTTATAATTTATTAATGAATGGCTCTTTATGTCATACTTTTTAACCATTTATAGTTACTTTTGATGCGCAATGTCTGGGAGACAAGTTAGTTCCTGTTATCAGAAGCAATATAACAGTGATATAGCAGCAATGTACAACCAATCTCTCAGCAGCATCTCTAACTTTCTTTCTCGTGAAGTTAATCAATTAAAAAAAACCCTAACAGAAGATTCTTGTGTGCAGAAAGCTTACATTTATAAAGAGCTGACACTGGAGACTCCTTCCCTAAATGTAAAAGAAACATCTCTTTATAGAAATCTTCACAACATCAATTCACAATATGAGATTATGTGGATCGTCTGGTATACATATCCCCATGAATGAGCTGTTACTATGGAAACGATCAGAATGAGCACAGTAATACGAATCTGTGGTTTGATTTACAGCCTGCACTATTGCCAGAGCTATTGTAGAAAATTTCTGACCAATCACATTTGAGAATACAACAGTGTTGTGGCATACCATAGATACTGTCACATAGTATCCAGAGTAATCACCTGTCCAAGTCTTGAATGAGAATGCTTCGTGGTATTGTGGAAATCCGGATGTTTGGAATTGACCACAGTTAAACGTAACGCTTTCACTGTTGAAGTGAAAAAGTATTGTACTATAATCAGCAGTGAGGTAGTACTGATAAGAGAATGAGAGGTGGAGAGGATAGCGGTAGGAGGAGGAGGGTGCGACAGATAAAAAGTCAAAGACGCTGCAAGGGTAGAAGTCTTGGAGTAAGGTAAGGAAGGCTGAGGACATAAATGAGACATTGAGGAAGACAGGGAAGATGGAGACAGGAGCAGAGTGAGAGATGAAGAGAGAGGGGTGGAAAGGGGGGAACAGGAGTATTTAGTATGCACGGCCAAGCGGCCCCATCTGCTTAGCGCAGCAGTACCCGTCGTATAACTGTCTGTAGGCACATAAAGAATGTCTCTGATTTGATGTAATTCTGCAAAATTAATGACAGCTTTACTTGGGATGGGCCGTGAGGGAATGATTAGTGTTTCATCGTCCATCTGATCGTCCGCTATGCCTGTACCAAGCATAGCAGTGACTCATACTGGGTACAGCCTTACCAATGAATTTTCTCACAAAAAAAACAAAAAAAAAACACAGGAACAACACAGTTTTTGAGGCTAAATGTCTGCCAGGCACTAACAATTTTTGTGTAATGAAGCTTAGTGGTGTGGCACATGCCAGCGCCTCTTCCGCAGTCCTGTGCCTACACACAAATGCTCTATTATGGCAGCAGAAGGTATCTCATGGGCAAATACCAGACCACTGTTAGCTTAAGGGGTGCCTCAGTCGAAGCCATTCCGTATTTCAAAGTGGTGCAACAGGCATGTCGTATAGTGAAGCCCGAGGTCGCGCTGTGGTACTTTTACAAGGGATGCTTTACTGCAGCTGTGATTGGAACGGGGTGTCCGTTTTTAAAGAGATAGGGAAGGGATCTGGAATTGCAAGCTGGACAGATCAATCTGCTATGGAATGCTAGAGTCAGTTTGTTCCGAATGAGTGACATTCCTCTCCTCCCTCGGCTTCTTGCACTACCCCAGACAGTCATCCTTGACCCATCCCCCCTCTCTCCTCCCCCACTTTTACTAGCGAGTGAGGGCATTCCTTTTACTAGCAAGCCTGCTGTGTGTCTGCTGGGAACAGTAAAATTGAAACCCTTGTCTTATCAGAGTGGAGTGCTGGGCTCTAGATCAGGGCCTGTCACCTGGAACACACAGCTCCTCTGGGCTACCAGTGCTATGCAGTGGCAGAGAGCCCCACACCAATTAAACTGAAACCTGTAGATAAACAAGCAACTGTGTTGCCCTGGGAGATACATCATGTTACCCGTGTTCTGATACTTCAAGCCTAACAAGCTATATTTTAACAGGTTTATGGAACTCAACAACCAAGTAAATGTATAAAATAGGCAATCAGAGCATACATGTGCTTGGAGTCACTCTGCACAAGTAGCATTGCTTGTATACATTTGTATATGTGTACCTTTTGTACATCTGGCAGTTTGAAGCAGCTAGTCTGGCAATTATTTGTCACTGCTCAGTCGCATGGAACAGTCACACAACTGAAACACAAGGTATCTCATCTTAAGAGCCATCTTAAAGGGTTAGAAATTTCACTAACAAAGCTTCATTTGTTTCCTTGACTTGTTTTCAGGGTAATTCCATTATACACAAAAGTGCATAGAGAGTAAAATTTTATATTCCATCCGACTAAGGCTCTGAACATTTGGTTCGAGAGTCTGCTGTAGCTCTGCCAGGCCCCTGCATTAAAGGAATGGTACAAGCACAGCTTGTTATGCAGATCAACAGTTTTGCTTGATAGGAAAACTTTACCAGATTTTACCCATTAGTCATAGTTCCACTGTTCCCTTGCACCATTTGCATGACTATATATTACTATGTTTTTTGTGTTTGTCTTATTTTATTCATCGTTTCCCATCAGCATGATTTAACCACCCGCCATACTTCTCTCCCTCTCTCGCTCATTTTATATATTTGGCTGAGCTGGAGACCTATCTCTATGCTATGACCTTTAGGCTTTAAATGAAGCCCCTCTGTGGCGTGTGTCTCTTCATAGAGCACTGGTTACGAGCCTTCGGAGGACCGCAAAGAAATAACGATTCTGATGAAATGGCTCTTTTAAATAGCTATTCCAAATTCCTTCCACCATTTTCCCTCCTCGTGCCCTTTTCGCCCCTCCTGTCTTGATGCTGCATTAATATTCATGATAATGAGGATGAGCCATAACAGCAAACTTCAGAAAATGTGAGACTGCATAGGGAGTAGGCAAGTAAGCAATCACACACTTATAAACACACACACACACACGGAATGACACAGTCAAGCACATACATCGACTGATTTTGATTATAGATGGAGCTCAAACAAAAGCCACATGTTTCAAATGATTTATGGAAAGCAGAAACCCCTGATTGCATGTTAGCCATGAAAATTCGACCACTTTCCATTTCCATTCTTACAATGTTTTAGAAGTGGCCTTCTCTTTAAGAACCGGTTCATATTTCACAGAGATTTCTTATTTTAATAGATCTAATTTGGCATGAAGAAGAAAGGACCAAAAGAATTGTTTTGAGGAATCCTTTCAAGATGTGTTCGGATTAATACTCTAATGGTCAGGCATAACAAGAGCTACATCTCTGCTGGGTATAAAATACTAGAAGCATAAAGCAGAATTATATCTATGTTCACACACACACACACACACACACACACACACACACACACACACACACACACTGCAGATTTCTCCTGCTTGTGCTCTATGCTCTTAGTTTTGTTTTGGAAAGTGGAAAACTGGAGCTGATTGAAGCTAAATGTTAACAGAAAAAAACCTCCCTGAATTTAATGGCAGGCCACGGTCATTTAGAGTACAGACAATCCTGACATACCTGTTCATTATTAGGCTATAAAATTAGGCCTGAGAAAGAGAGGTTGATTGTGAGGGATAATTAAAGCAATTAAGTTAGTTAAAGAGAACATGCAGACAGAGCTCACTTCTTGGCCTCTTCAGCCACTAGAGCTCAAGATTTGTTCTCCAGCTCCCAGTCAGGAAAAAAGCTTACACCACTGGCCAAACTGTTATATTTGTTATATTAACATACTGTACAAGCTGTACGTAAACAATGACCCTTTTGTGTCCAGGTTTATATACATAAAGTACACATAAAGCACGTACGTGACTTGAACTTGAATGCTCTGAGTGAACCTCCGAGATCCTCCTACGCTCTAATACAATGAGGTCATATACTTTTACTAACAGTACACAAAGCAGAAGTGGACAAATCAATAGTCTGAGCACCCGAGAGAAGCAGACTATGTGTCCAGGCTATTAGATTTTTATTTATAGTGGCCCAGTGGACAAGTAGGTTCAACAACCATAGAAAGAAAATAAACCCTTCTTCTTAGTGCCTTTTGCAAAAAAACAAAAAAACCTGGTTTTCATTTGGTACATATGCACTATTTTATTTGCACTACACACATCAGCTGAAACTAATTTCACAGCGGAGCTTTTTTTGCTAGATTAATTGGCGTGCATAAATCCCAGACAATCTTTTCAAAATCTGAAACAATAAAGTGCAGTGCTAAGATATCATGTAACTCGCCCACTAGCACATTACTGCACAGTCAACATATCAAGAAAAAAATAAATAATATTTCTTAACTTGTAATCCAAGGAGGGAACAGGACATCTCAATTGAAATGTTCACCAATGGCTTTGTGAGTTTTTGCTGTGGTCAAAAACACAATTTGGCTTTACTTTCATGTGGGTACAAGTGAGTGTTCAGAAATGAAGCTCATGGGACCGCTAAAGACCATGGTGCATGATGTGCTTATTTATGTGTTTATTTATGATGACAGTGTTGGCATTTCTACCACACCCACTTCAACTTTAACTTTGAATATAGATAAAAATATGAATATTTGGAGCACAAAAATACAGATAGTGGCATTGTGTTACACCCCTCTGCCTGTATTAATGCACTTAACTAGCTAGCTAGCTGGTCTTATGTTATTCCATTACATTTGCTACCACTTTTTATCCTGGTCAGTTATATTTCAAAACATGGAACTGGGCAGAGCATTAGTGTTTTCACTTGACTGGTGGGCTAGCTAATAAATGTGTCATTTGTCCCTCCTTTATATTATTATATTGTATATGGTGTACTGTATACTGTATATTATACACCAATAAATTGCAATGACTGCGTGCTCATATTTAGGATTTGGAGATGACAATTAAAATCAAACTATCTATACTTTCGTTTTTCTGGAAGACATTAAAACTGTGGTTTATGGCATTACAAACACGGCTGTGTTAAACAAAGAAGCACACATTTTCCATTTTCAGATTCTTGTAAAATGTCCTCTACGTTTCCAAACAACCAGGGCAAGAAGAATGAGCAGTGGAAAAGTTTACAACGTTTGGGGATGGAATCACGAGAGAGCGATGTTTGGTAATTATTCAGTGTGAATAACAACACAGACCACAAATTCTTGCACTTCTCCGAGTGATTGAACTCTACAATGCTTGCCAGGCCGATGGATTAGAAACACAATGGAAACATATTGGTTTGGATCTGATAATTTAGCATCTTCTGTTCTTAATTCCGCACCCATTATGTGATTACATTTAATTATAACGGTACCTATCCTATAAAACCCACTATCTTGTGCACTGTTACTGGACGTATATAGACTCAGAGAGTAGGACATTCCTGTAGAAGAACCATAGCTCAAGCCAAACTTTTTGATTTAATATACGTCCTGCAGATTATGATTCATAGTTATGGTGGAACAGAGTAAAGCAATATGATCTAACCTGAAACAGATTATTCTACAAAGCAGAGTAAAGAAGTCAGTCCAAGAAGTTACCTAACCCTCATATTCAAGTCAAGTTAAAGTCCCTGAGATGCTCCTCCAAGTCAAGTCCTGAATGGGGTCCAGGAGAGTTCCAGAAACTCTGGATACATTACATAAAGTAGGCTGTAGTAGCATAAAGTTACATTAGTACTGTTAAAAAATGTTCTTACATGGCCTGTTAACCTAAAGAATGTAAAATTCATTCATTCATTCCTCTTCAGTAAGCACTTTATCCTGCTTTATCAAGAGTCTATCCCTGTAACACTGGTGGGAGAATTCATCCCAAATGTGACACCAGTCAATTGCAGGGTGCCATGCACACACACACACGCAACACACACACACACACACACACACACACACACACACACACACACACACACACACACACGTTCACAACCATGGGCAATTTAGTGTAGCCAAAGTGTATGTTTTTTGGACAGTGGGAGGAAACTGGAGAACCTACAGGAAACCCAAGGAGAACATGCAAAATTCCAGACAAACCATAACCCAAGCTTATGACCAAACAAGGAATCCTGGAGCTGTGAGGTGGCTGCACTACAATGACACCCATGTAAAATTCAAAATCATGCTAAACTAAAAGTCCAAGTATCATAAAATTGTGAGACTTGGACTTAAGTGCAAGTCCAGGACTAAGTTATAGCTTCCAATAGATCCTTAGACTGGTTTGACTTGAACTGGACAATCCAGACCATGATTCATTCCAATTCCAAGAACTGGCCAACAAATGAAAGAGTTTTGCAAGTACTTTTCCAGCCTTACCCCTTCCCACACACCTCTCAGTAAATGTACTCCGATTTGGACTAAGCAACCTTTAACATCCCTTCTACAAATCTGTATCTATTAGAGCATGATATGACATACACATACACCCATTAATCACACGCAGGAATGTCCGCTAGATATTAGTTCCACTAACCACTAATTAAAGCCCAATAGGCACAGTCATTCTGGACATCTACAGTATTTTTATACTGGAGCAAAGCTCAGAAAATATAGAGAAATCCTTAAAGAGCACTAAATATAAAGCACAAATAGCTTCCATGGGAGCACACACACTGCCTTGATCATGTCTATGATTTGTAGCCCGAATGGAATAATTTGGCAAACACATAAACAAAACTTCGCAAATTAAAAAAAAAATGTTTGTTCCAACACACATAAAACTAGCAGCCCTTTGCAAACACATAAACTTTGAACACATAAACTTTAGCCACATTAAACCCCTACCTAGGCTCCATGTAAGCCATGTTTATAGATAAATCAGACAATGTGCAGAAGGTGTTGTCACAATTAGCCACAGAGATGTGAAAGGAAACAGGCCCGTTTGAATTACTTGTCTTATAAGCTGGTGGCATTTTGGTTGCTAAGAACACATAGTAGTGTCTGTTATGATTTACGATCAGAGTGAAAGGATTAATTCATGGTAGTAATAATGACTTATTGAGTGTGAGAGATTTATAGGGCAGTGAGAAAGTGAAAAAAAAAAATAAGGATGCTGATATTTATTAAGAACCTCTAAACCATGCTAAAAAGCCATTTTTGTAGTTTTTGTCATTTTGAAATGATTGTCTAATATTTCAATTACAAAACTGAGGCAATATTGAGTAAGTCATGGATTTAATGGGCAGTCTAATTCAGTTCAAATCAGATTGAGGGTTTTGGAAGTCGTGGTAGAGTGCCAAACATTTAGACACCCCTCAAGACTCTATGTATTAATAAATTAAGATATCTCAGAAAGTCCAGTGAGAATTAAAAGATATGAGGATTTACTTGCTGAGCATTAAATCAAAAAGTAAATGACTAGTCGAATTCATCTTTTCAACAGTTAAAGCAAAAACAGACTCAGGACATAGCTACTTTCAGGTTATTTTATTAGTGCAGTAAAGAATGTGTTAAACCGCACTTCAGTTAACAGCCATACCAGGCTACAAATTACATTATCAGCTTCAGTGCTTTTTAGGCTATACTACTACCAATGAAAATAAACAAATCAATGCAACAAATGAGCAAAATAATACATCTGTGTATCGTAGTATATTATTTAATACATACCCATTCTTAAAATGCACTCTTTTAGATGATGCGGCTCAGCTGAAATAGATCGATTCTGCAGCTGAGAGCGGACAGCTTGGTTGATGATTCCTTATAGGTCAATGACTGGCTTTCCTTGGATGGAATCTGGATCGGTCTCTGTCAGCTGGCATGTGCTGCTTGAAACTATCTGAGTGGGATTTGACAGTGTCCACTCCTAATGCACACTTTCTATGTCGATGCATCCCCTAGCATGATGTATACCATGACTACTGATGCTAATCAAGATGAAACTATAAGACTTGGGGCAGTCGTGGCCTAATGGTCTGAGAGTCGGACTTGTAACCCAAAGGTTCGAGTCTCTGGTCCGGCAGGGATTGTAGGTGGGTGAGTGAATGACCAGCGCTCTCTACCTCCCTCAGTACCACGACTGAGGTGAGACCCTTGAGCAAGGCACCGATCCCCCAACTGCTCCCTGGGTGCTGCAGCTAAAATGGCTGCCCACNATGGGTTAAATGCAGAGCACAAATTCCGAGTATGGGTCACCGTACTTGGCCACAAAGTCACTTCACTTCACTTCACTTTACTAAGGGAATGCAACGAACACACAAACACACAAACACAGGAAACACATTTCTGAAGAAATAATTTGTAATCCTTAGGCAAGTTCCAGAATTGAACAAAAAAGCACTGATAAGGCACTGTGTATTATCCAGGTAGTTAAGGGTTCATGCTTTATAGAGTTTGGCTGGAAAAATTGGCCATTTTAGGAATCACTCCTGATCATTCTTTTTACCTGTGGCACATAACGGAGCTGTGTTTGTGCCTGTGTGTGACTTCTCTTCCTTGGTGGATCCTACACAGTTCAGTGAGTGTCAAAGAGTGTCAATAATTTTTGTTTTGTGTTGTGGATTGAGTATCACTGAGTAAATAAAATCCTGTTTGAGGTGTCTAGAAAACTAGCCAGGTGCCAGGCTTAGCAGGCTGCTATTTAAGGATATATCTTCACATGCTACAGGAAGGCAAACTGTTCTGTGAAGCTTTCTGCACGTTCTGAGTAAACAATCCGAGTTAAACAGTCATACATTGCAGTACACTGCTAACATTTAAAGACATTATGAATTTAGATCAATAAGACAAGGAATCTAGCATTTTGCAACCATCATATTATACAAAAAGAAGCCTAGAGCATTACATGTCAACACAATAGGGCTACCAAAACACAGTCTCATGAGTACACAAGGACATCTGTTTGACTCAAGACGAAACTTCTTAAATGCATTAAATTATTGTTCAGTAAATCAGAATTATTCAGTGCGTTCCAACATCCAATCGACCGAAAAGTTACTGGAACTATAAACCAAGGAAAAATGTGTTGGCTGACGTACAGTAATTAGTCACTTATTAAAACTTTGGTTGCTTAGCTGGGATTGGCCGGACGGAGCAAAAGTGGGGCGATGTGTCTAAACTCATTATCTTCTTTCACCTATGCCAAGCACTTGAGCCCTTATCAAAAAAAAAAAGCCTAAAAAGTTAAAAAGCTGATCTTCTGCGCAGTTGTCTAATGCCATAGTCAAATTGTAGCATGCTCAGACAAAACAATGCAGTCATACCATATGTATGATTAGCAATTAAATTCATTCATTCGCTCATTTTCAGTAACTGCTTTATCCCGATCAGGGTTGCGGTGGATCCGGAGCCAATGCTGGTAAAATAGGCACATGAGAATATCCACTGGATGGTCCACCAGTCCATCACAGGGCACCATGCACATACACTGACATTCATTCAATAGCCAACAATAGCCAATTTACTGTAACCAATTCACCTACCTGCTTGCTTTTGGACAGTGCAAGGAACCTGGAGAACCCAGAGGAAATCCACATGATCATGGGGAGAACATGTGAAACTCAGTAACCTCAGCACAGACAGTAACCCAAGACTAGGACTGAACCAGGGACCCTGGAGCTGTCAGGCAGCAATGCTACCCACCGTGCCATCATGCTGCCCAGCAATTAAATTGGATTGTGAATTGTGAAACACTGTATTAACTTGGCTATTACAGAAATAGGACTAATTTCTTAAACATTAAATTGGCCATTGTTTAGAGAATATGATAGTATGAGACCCTGAATCTGGGATACACAATATATTTGGATGTCATTTGTGGCACAGTGTTCCAGCTCCCATAGTCTCATTAATTTACTGAACCAGTAAAGCAAGTCCTAAAGCCATGACTAGTAAAACAACTATAAATTCTTGAAATATTTAAGATTAACCTGTTTGAGTTAGCTGGACCTTACCCCCCATCTTTAATGGAGGGCTTTAGATAGAGGGAATTTTCTCGAAAGTTGAAGTAGAAGAGGATAGGGAAGATGTAGATTGCTTGTCACACAGAGTTTTGGCAGATCGACTTGCCTGCTTCCAGCCTAAAAGAAAGTGTGCCAAATTATATCTACCATGCCAAGTCCATTTTCTGACCCAGTGTTAAAAAAAAAACCCCAACACAACCAAGCTGCTCCTACTGCAATGCAGAGACATTTTCTTCTCTCCAATCCACGAAGCTCTGTCTACTGTTCACGCCATACACACACAGCCCTCACCCTCCCTTCCCTTATCAGGGAAATAAGCATTTTTTTACAGAGTTTTAGCTGTAAAAAGCCCCGAGCGGATAGCCCATAAATCTAGCCATAAACCCGTTAAGTTGTCAGAGGTGCCATCAGCTATCAATCGTGAGCTGCGAGGCTGATGGAGGGGAAATAGGTGATAAAAAACAGCATTTTAGGGAAATTATGTCTAGTCTTCCATTTGCAAAGTGCTGCAGTAGCATCCATCTAGAATCTTAATCGTGGGCTCTGGTGTGGGCGGGTGTGTGTGCGTGTGTGTCTAGGGTGAGACAAGGGATATTCAGAAACCCCAACGAGGGTGGGCCAGTGCGCTCAGTGAAGTAGAGGATGGGGGAGGGTTGAGGCGGATGGAGGTGTAAGAAATTATACAACTAGTATAAATCTCTTCCACACTTCTATTTTTCTCTCTCAATCTTCCAGGCACGTTTCCCCCTCCTGTTCTTTTCATCATCCATCTATCTCCCGCTTGATCGCCTCTTCCTCTTACCCTCTCCTCATCTGCACCCTTCCTCCTTTCCTCTTTCTCTTGTTTTTGTCTCCCCTTTGCTTAAGCCACGTGTAACATGTCATCTTCCCTCCCTCCATCCATCCATCCATCCATTCATCTTAAAGGATGCCAGATTGGCCTGTCTGTTGGCAGGCTAATAAATGTTTAAAAAGAATCACGGTTTAAAATTGACCATAAACCATTCCCAAAATATCACTTTTTAAAATCAATTTTTAAATTGTAAAATTTATTAGAGTGAAGAACTCATGAGTAATTATCAAAAGACAGTCTCCACTTTAGCCAGCACCGTTCTTTTTTTTTTTGCATTATGATTAATTCAATAATTCATGCTTTTATTCCACATATTTTAGTTCAGACACAGAGAATAAATTAACCCAGAAGACTCCTCACACTGAACTTAAACATGGAAGAACACCCAATTCATCCCTCATCCAGTTTATTGCCCCCTAGCCTAGTAACACGGTGTCCTGTGACATTGTGTTTACTGCTGCTGTAATTTGGACATAAAATATATCGGCTTTAGTCAAAAGACAGTTTTAAATTTATATCGAAGCACAGAGCCCTGCAATCCCCCTCTAACATGGGAAATGCATGGAAGGCAGTACAGAGGAGCCACATTTGCAGGAGTGCAGAAGACAAATTTTAGAAATGGCTCATTGTGCCATAAGTAATTCCCCTTGTTTAATTTCAGGACATTGGTTAATTCATTTAAATAAACTCATTTTGCTCCAGAGCTCTCATTCTCTGAGTGATATTACTGGGACCGGAGAGCCTAGAAATCACAGACACCAGTATATATATATTTTTTTTGGTAGTATCCTATAACACTTGATCCTTTCATCCTGTGTATCACAAATAATCCTGCCAATTATGTCAATTTTCATTTTTCAAGTTTATCGCTTCTATGTCAAAGTCAATACCTTGATCTGTTAGGCTTTTTGCCAAGATAACAGGCCATGATAAAATGAAAGATATTAAATTACACTGAATAAATGAAAGAACATTACCTTTTTGTAATAAACATAAATTAATGAACTCTACCTTAATTTATGATTGTTGTTTGGCAATTTTGTTATCTTAAACACACAAAGGTTAGCAGAATTCAAGAGCCTCTGAAACTTAAACATTTCTGAAGCCCCAGGGTTGGCAGGTAGACCAACCTATAGTCTAGCAAAAACTACAAATCCCACAAACCAGTGTGCATAGAAGTCTATGGCTTCCTACAAGACTTCTGTTCAGTATTATAGAAGTTGTGCAGCTAAACAGCATATGGCTTGGCTGAATAAACCTAGCACTTTGTATGTGCAAAAGACTGTGTGACTGGTTAATACAGACAAGACATGAAAAAGGGCTGCGCTGCCATCCACAGGCAGTCTGTGGAGTTGCCCATTCATACTGCAAAGCCCAAACCCACCTTGATTCAGCCTAGCTGCTCAGAGCGGAAGACATATTCAGGTTTATTTGAAGTTCCTCTCTACTATAGAAGACACAGGAGTCTACAGACATGTGGAGTGCCTAGAAACTCTGTTAACACACAGTTAAGAACTGTGTATATTTTTTTCTATCTATTGCCATATCATGATATCCTATAACACAGGTTCCCAGCCCTCATCCTGGCCACCCCCATCCTGCATTTTAGTATTTTCACTGCTTTAACACATCCACTTCAACTCGGGAAGTGCTGATATAATAATTAGCTGATTAATTGGATCAGGTGTGTTGGCAGCACTAATATATGTAGGATAGGTGGTACTCCAGGACCAGAACTGGGAACCTGTGCCCTATAATATAATCACCTTTTCTAATTATCAGGGTTTGCAAGTGTCTGATTAAAATGTAACTTTGAAATGTTCCACATTATTACATCTTATGATTGTGATTACAGAATCCCCCAGAAATGCAGAAGAAGTACACAACACCTTGACTAGTTACATGACACAGTTGCTGAAGAACATAACGTTGAGGCTGTGGGGGAAGGGTGGACAGCAGAGAAGACAGTTCTGCAGTAGTAGACACCACAACCAGGGGGCGGTGAAGCACTCAGAAACAGCACTGAGTGTGGCAGCAAAGCTATGGTCACTCTGTACAGCCGCTGTAGTAAAAGGCCTAGTTCATGGTTTAACATACGCTATATGGCAAGGTTTGTGGACACCTGACCATCACACTTATATGTGCTTTTTGAACATCCTGTTCCAGATTTAGTCCCCCTTTGCTGTTATAATAACCACCGCTCTTCTGGAAAGGCTTTTCATTAGATTATGGAGTATGGTTGTGCAGTAAAATATAGAGTAAAGTGGGAACTCTGTTTCAGCTGTAAGTCAGAGTCACTAGAGTAATGCTCTGCAGAGCTAACGTACAAATACTCTAACCTCAAAATACTATAAATCCCAAAATGCAACCTGAAACTATACATGATTTTCTCTTGCATAATCAACCTCAATGTCTGTGTGTACAGTCTGGAACAATTGATCCTACCGTGTTTCACAAGGAGTTTCCGTTTCATTACGTCCTTACTACTGGAGTCCCTCAGAGGTCAGGTCTTGGTTTACTCTGGTTCTCCATTTATACCAAATCACTGGGCTCAGTATCAGTATCGATGTATCGATGACACACAACTTGGTTTCTCTTTTTCTGCATCCGCCACCCAAGTTGTTCAGAAGATAATCGGACTGCCTTTCTGACATATCTTCCTGAATGAAGTCCCATCAACTGACATTCAACCTTGGCAAAACTGAAGTGATATAACTACAGACAGAGATCCCCCCTTTGATCACCATCGACACCCTCACAGTCCACCTGGCACACATCTTGATGCTAAGAATCTTGATGTTATATTAAATGACAGACTTCTTTGATCACTTCTTTGACTTCCTTCTAACCACATAATCTGTTCAACTGCTTACACGCCCTAGTTATTTCTAGACTTGCCTACTGCATCTCTCATCTCTTTATATGTCACATCTCTTCTACAGAGCATTCAGTATGTTGCTGTTTATAACAACCCTCATGTGACCATTCCTCCTGTGAGGTCACTCCACTGGTCTCCTGTTTCAGAATCAAATTCAAAATGCTCGTCTTGGTACTCCAGGCTTTGGCATGTCCCTGTCTGAGGTCTAAACATGATTATAAAGCAGGATCAGTGTCCTGGCTCCTCAATTGTGGAATCTGTTTTCTTCTTCACTCGAAACAGTCCTCTGTCTCTTCAGGGCAGTTATTAATTGCATTTTGAATTGCTTGTTTTTTTTGTTTGTTTGTTTATTTTATAATTTATGCATTTAAGTTAGAAATTAAATTTTTATCACCAGACCATTCTAGTACTTGTACAAACTAGCAATTTTCTCTCGTCTTTCAGGTTATGAATCCTTGCAGATTCATTAGACGCTTTGTATCACTTTGTCTTCAAATGTCTGCATATTTTGTACGTCGCCCTAAATGACAGCTTCTGCTAAATGACTAAATGTAAGTGGCTGTCATCATGGGTGTACGGTTTTAACTTGTTTTGTTGCTCTCTGTCACTTCTGGTTCCCCAGGCCTATGTACAACCAGGGTCATAAAATGCCCTTTTTCACATCTATGTTAAAAAGAACACCTGTAACTCGATTCAAGGCTCTGGGCTCAGATGCTGATGGCAGTTTTATGGCTCTTGGGAATGAGGACGCTCACTTAAATAGACACTTTGTGTACATGGCCAACTCAGTGTACTCACATTCCCTGGCCTGAGATAGGCCATCTCTTGAAGCATGTGAATGGGCACCATTTTGGCTCTGTGTCTTTCGTGTGTGTGTTTGCACAGTCTGTGGTTGGTCAGGGATGGGGGAATGTGTAGCCACCCTGAGGACTACCGCTACTGTTTTAGTCATTCAGAGACCCTGAACTGGCAGACACATTCAGTCAAAAAACATTCGAGCGCCCCCAGGTTCTTGTGGTGATTTACTGCTTATTTGGACATCTGCAAAGAGCTTCTGCACGACTAGCATTTTCTCTGTCTTGCTTGCTCGGTTATGCGCACTCCCTCCGACATTCTCTTTCTGTCTCTCTTTTCCTTGTTCATGTCTGTGCTTCACACTACAACATACTCCGCCCCACTTCTTCACCCCACTAAATTCATTCAGCAGAAAAATATCTGCTGCTTAGCATCACTGCCTGGCAAGTCTCTTTACATTTCATCACCTTCTGATTCTAGGTAACGTACTGGCTCAGACCTGCTGACATCTTCACTAGCTGGACTGATCAATCCCACTGACAGCTGGCTGGGAGTGCACAAGTGCACAAGTGGATCACATCATTTATTTTTCTGGACCACTTCTGACAGCAGATAATTCTCTCTCTCATTCTCTTTTCAGTTTGCCCATAGTGCTTATGCATAGTCACTTGACTGCATTCTGGGGAAAAAAAAAAAGTACAGATATTTGACATTTACCCTGCAAACTAGTAACTAAATCATTTTTGCACCTTTCTGTCACGGAGGCCTCTAGCTATTGAGAGTGAAAATCACTGATGGCTCTGAGGACTGTGGGTGGTGTTAACTGTGTGGCATGCATCTTAAAAGGCATGGCCAGGGGCCCTCTGTCTTTCTTGAAAATATGGTGTTATTAGCCTCTGTCCACAGGAAACACACACACACACACACACACACACACACACACACACACACACACACTCACAAATACACACAGTCATTAGCTGGGGAGCAGCCGGACAGGATAATTGGCAGACAGGCAATGTTCACAGCTCTAGTTTAAGTAAGGCTTATCTTAATGTGTTTTACACCTCAAGTGGAAATACTTTAAGGTAATATAGTAAGGATTGGTTTATTGGCATGGATTGATTTATTGATTTGGTTTAAAACATCAGTAACTCCAAATGTCTTCATTTTTATTATATGCATTGATCTAGTAAAATCCTCTTACATCTTACATCTACGCTTTTGTACTGCAAATCTAAAAATACATTAGGGTGTGCCCTAAATAAAAATATGCATTTTTATCACTAGCATTGGATACTGGGACACACAGGGTGTTTTTGTGGTATTTGTACAGTGGTAAACAACTGCAATAAGGGAAACAGCATAAAATAGAGAAAAGGGGAGGTTAAGGAAAGAAGCGGAGGGGGAGAGAAAGCGTATTTGAAGTTAGCATTGTAAAAAGTAAAAGGCACTTTTATGACATTTAGTGTTAAAGAGAATAGGGCACAACAAGACCAGCACAGGAGAACAGCCCCATCACAAAATCGTCCTTCCCTCCCTTTTCATTCCTCCCTTTTGTTCCTCTGCACTTTTAGAAATGACAAATTAAAAAAAAAAACATTTAAGGATAGAATTTCTTGGAGGTTGACCTATATTTCAGTGCAAAATTATACAAATGTGTTTATAGTCAAATGTCAAGTTTTCTCATAAAAGCATTTATTGATCATTGATCAGCGGTGGCTGTGGGATAGATACTATCAAGACAAAATTGAAGACATGACAAATACAGTATATAGCAGGGTTGACTTTCCCATTTTGGGGCATCTAGACTTTTAATTACCTAGAAAGGTGCATGTGGTGTACCTTTATTAGCTTTAAATTTTAGACTAAAGTTTTAAAGGTATATCCGTGGTTCTGAAGGTACAACTGTGTAACTTAATTTTTTTTAAAGTATAAAGATACACACTGAAGACGCAAAATATCGTTAACCCTAATGATACCACTCCAGTGATTAGGAAAAATCTTCTAATCTTCAGTACTCGGTGACAGTAGACTACAGATGAATATAGAGATAAACTTTTTCAGATTTAATTAAAACCATGTGTTAAAATATATTCTATTTAATAAAGAACCTATGCCTGTTTGAGCAAGCCCTTGAACCTTCCAAGCAAACCAGAAAAAGCATTTATCATTTTGTGTATCAGTAACACATATTAGACCAGAGAAGCACCTCCTTCACAGCTTTTTTTTTTTTTCAATCATTTGACAAGCTTAGTCCAAAGGGCAGGATGTTGGGACTGCACTCCCTTCTGTGTATATACAGAGCTGTAAAAAAAAAAAACTGTACTGTCCACTTCTCATATGGATGTCATAAACTTATAAACACACTATATGTGGGTATATCATCTAGCCGGAGTGGTCCACACCCAGGCGTCATTACCTGAGCTTAGCTCACCATGAGGAAAGGACGTTAAACCAGCTCTGCTTTCTTATAGAAAAGCCAAATGTTGTATGTTTGAGTATGTACTGAATTTCCTCTGTATGCATTGGATAGATTTTAGATAAATTGTGACACATTAAAGTAAATGGGTGGAAAAACATAAAGAGTGCAGATGCTTCCAGACAGGTGTATTGCATGATCCAGTTAAGCAATTAACATCTTTCCATGCTCTGTGGCATGAATAAAAATTCTGAGCAGATGCAGTTGATCTCAATTTTGGATCAAGATAACAAGAGGGAAAAAGTGAACTTGAAAAGGGGTTGATTATTGGGGCTTCAGTTACAATGACTGCTCAAGTGGCTGTGTTTCAAAAGATACACTGATTAAAGTGACATGTGCATTTTGATCTATGGAAAAGACATCAGTAAATAGATTTGGAAATTGTGGTCGAAATCCCACATTTGGTGATAGTGATCCCCTCGCAATACTGAGGCATGAAGAAAAGCAGAATAGCAACTGCTCTAAGTGACCAAGACTCTAAATGCAAAATGTGATCAGACATGATCACCAAAATGTGGACTTGGAGGAGGAATATAGGGCTTAGGGTGCCAGATGGGACAGGGCTATGTTCTGGGAGCCAGAAAGTAAAACCAGAAAGTCCACCACAGAAGAAGTGCTGCTCAGTACTCAAGAGGCTGCGTCCTCTGCTGGCCTGGAGGAGTCCTTCCCTGAGCTGGTGTGACATATTCTTGATCATTAAGATGTCCAGTTATGTTGTCACCCTTCTTTGTTTCTTTTTTCTTTTTTTTTTTTTCAACAGTGAAGGCAAGGCAAACATGACCCATTGCATCAGATATTGTTACAAACGTTTCACTGCATGAGCCAGTTGATATTTGACCAAGATACTGACAAATACTCCCTTGTTATTTAATTAAATGCAGCTTTAGATTAATGGCTGTGAACAGTTTGGAAAAAGGGTGCGGTGACAGCAATGGCCTTAACTAGAACCAGATGAAGGCAAATTAACTGTAGGCATGAGATCATAATGGAAATGTACCCTGTCCTCCTGCACAGGTGTTCAAGAACATGGAGAGGTAATAGATGGAAGATGATGGTGCAAAGGGAGAAGGAGAGCCTGACAGCTTCTGGTTTGAGGCAAAAACTCACGTGTGCAGTTTGCCATTTACTTAATTTCCAATGACATTTTCTGTATGTTTGTGCGTAAATGGTTTTGGAGATCTCTCTGTACTGTTGGAACACTATAAAAGACTAAGCTAGACAGGGTGTGGGTGAAAATTATTGAGGTTACTAAAATGAGAGCCAAATTAACACTGTAAACAAGACTTGCCTTTTGTGTGTGGTGGATGCAAACTGCGTAATAAAACGGATGAAATAACACTTAACATTTATACTGGGCAAATATGAATATAAATGTCAGTAAACAACAATAAAGTCAAACGGATTGGAGTAGGTCCATGCATACATGTATAGATTTCAGGTCCTGCTGATTAGATAAAGGAAATATAGTGACTTGGTAGCAGCATTTCACTGGTTTATGCATGTGATGTGAATGACATTACTAAAATGTAAATTCTAATACATGGCTGGATGAGGAACATACAGACTAGGGCTCTCCAGAATCGAGCAAACAGGACTGCTCTAAAATAGTCTCATATTTGAGTTTCAGCTTTAACTGCCAGTACTTTTCTATTTATAGATTGCTTTATATAAGTTAGCTAATGAGCTCTTCAGTTACAGAATTTGGGAGATATTTGCAATTGCATGTATTCATTGAATCAGTGTTCAAATCAGCAAGTCTTTTGGTTCATTCAGTTAGTCTTGTGTTCATTTGGTCAGAGCTGGATATTTCCACTGTTTCACTGAATGCAGTTTTGTACAAGGTGTGAAATATTGTTGTTCTAAACATAGACCTTCCAAATACCATATATAGTGCACAGGGCTGGCGCAATGCAGGGTGCAAAGGGACAATTGCGCCCAGGGGCCCCTTGATGATGGTATTAAATTTTCTTTTATAAAGGCAATTTGTAAAAAAATGTGAAAGTGAATGTAACTAAAATGGGAAAAAAAGCACAACATACGTAGCCTGTGAGCGCCAGGGGAGGGAATTGCTGTGTATCATCTAGAGAGCAACAGCTTTTACTTTGAAACTGATTTGGCAATTTTAACTGGCAGTTTGTGCACTTGTTTAACTGCTATCACATTGCAGTTCATATCACGATACTCAGTAGTCCAATACAAAGGTGTGCTAAAAATGATATATTTTTTTAAAAGAAAGAAAGAAAGAGCAGGTGTGTTGTTGACAAAGAGGATTCCATCATGCCAGTGAGAAAGGAAAGGAGTTTGCCAGAAAAATGGATATTAGGCCTACCTTCACAGAGTATTGCACACGGTGCAGAAAAAAGCTTCCTAGTGAAATGACTGTGGATGAGCAAGTGCAGAATGCTTTTAACAAATGGGATCTAATAAAAAAAAAAGTATATGAGATCTAGCATGTCACAAGAAAGACTGTCATCTCTGGCATTGCTGCCCATAGAGAACGTTACTGCAAGACAGGTGGAGTTCAATGATGCCATTGCTAGATTTGCCAAGAAAAAATTGCAATGTCTCCAAATTTAAGGTACAGTATGTCTAGGTGTTTTTTCTTTAAAGAACTAATTACTGAAGAATATACTAATCATTCTCTTGGTCTATGTTTATACAATGGCAGTAGATTTTGGGGAAGTTGGGTGGGCAGAGGGCCCTTACGCATTCACTTGCACCTGGGACCATGAGTTGGCACTGGCCCTGTTTGCGCATATAAAATAACACAACAATAAGCTATTTTAAATCACTAAAGATGTTGGCTGTCTGATTTAGAAGGATGTATGATCAGGGTGCACATCTGACCAAACCATACATCTGAATAAATTAGTGGATATATCTGAATGAATATCTAGTTGCAAAGCAAACTTGCATGCAGAACCTAGCCTGTGCTGTGGTTACATGATTAATAAAAGCAAACCATGATATAATCACTGTCTAGGGATATAATTCAGGCTGTACTAGATCTCCCTCTGTAAATGAGGGCTGTCCTTAGCTTGGCTAACTCTTCGTGTCCTCCACCCAATGACTGATTAACCATAGGGCCAATTGGGCCATTTCCCATGGGCCTCTAATGCCTCTTTTTTCTTCCTTGAAGTTTGTAATTGAAAGCTTTATCATTTTCAAGTGAACAATTTATGATTTTTAAACCATAACTAGTATACACTTAATTCATATAATTCTCTTATTGGTTTTCATTTTTCAGATGATGACACCTAGACTAGTCAGGCAAAGGCATGCATCAACTTATTAGCTAAGGATACATTTGTGTGATACCTTGCAAATTTGAAAATGGAGCTAACGTGGATTAATGGAGCTGCTAAAAGAAAACAAAAAAAGAAGGAAATGAGAGATATAGTAGCATGGGCCGATGTACCAGCTATATTGACCTATTTTAAACCAACAGAAGTTAGTAGAGTGAGTGAGTGCTGTGGCTAACATGACTGAAACAGCAATCCATGCCAAGGATAGTATCTCCATGGTGTATTGGCCCCTGGGCATCTGAGTTCTTAATCCATCCTTGCCTCTACCTGTTTGAGTTAATGTTTAATTTTACCCCTGTTTGTCAGTTACCAGCATTACATTTCACTAAGCCTGATTGTTGTGTGCATTGGTGAGGAAAAAGAAGTGATTGAAGTGGGCCGTACTCAATGGCACATTTACTTGATGGTGGCAGAGAACATGTATTACCTAGTAATGTTGTCAGTAATGGTTCCAGTGCCCAATAAATTTATTTATCTTTCTTCTGGTTTTCAAAAAACATGCAAAATATCTTCTTAAACTTTTCTGTCAGAACGCCTTGGACCATTGTCAGTAAGAAAAGAAGAATTGCTTGGGTTGCATAAGTGTGTGCTTGTTCTAGACTCATGTCTCACTGATTGAAGTAAATAAAATCAGGCCTGGATTTACCTGAATTCTGCAAAACCTGTGTTATTGCTCAGACAAATGCACATTATCTACAAACTAAACTGCTTCTTTGCCAGCTGAGAAAAGTAGTATTGCTGAGCAATACATAAATAAAAATTATTGTTACCATGGTAGTACTGGCAATACAGACAACAGCAGCCCTGGATTAGATATGCTGCATCTGATTACACCTCTAGACCCTGTGTAGTGAGGACCACCCAGAGGGTCACTAGCTGCGAGCACATGGCTAAGCTGGGCTCCCATGGGACCAATGAATCTTTTTAAAGCATCACTAATGGAGCAACATTGCCTGCACTTTATTTTACTTTCTCCTTCTCTGACACATTTTTCTCATCCATCAACAGAAGAGATCCTGCAAGTCATCTTGCCCTGCAATCCCACCACCTGCCTGTTGGATACCATCCCTTCCACAATGCTTCAGACCATCTCACAAGATTTCCTCCTTTTTGTCACTACCATCATTAATGACTCCATAACATCTGGTCATGTACCAAATGCATTCAAGACAGCAGGGGTTATTCCCATCCTGAAGAAAACCCACTCTGGATCCCTCAGACACCAGCAACTGTCTCTCTATCTCACCCAGAACAATCTCCAAGATCCTAACCGGTTTGGCTTTAAAGTGGCACATTCCACAGAAACTTCCCTTGAGGCCATCACTGAGAATCTCCATGCCACTAGATCAGTCAAACTCTCATCAATCCTCATCTCCTTGTCCTTTCAGCAGTGTCTGACACAGTCAACCACAAAATTACCTTGTCCATCCTCAGGAGAATTTGTGACCCAGCATGGTAGTGGTTTGCTTCCTACCTGGAAGGGTAGTCATATCAGGTGACATGTAGGGGATCCAAATCTGATACATGAAGAATCTCCACTAGGGTCCCAAAAGGCTCAGTGCTTGGTCAAGTCAAGTCAAGTCAAGTCAAGAGGCTTTTATTGTCATTGCAACTATATATAGCTGACGCAGTACACAGTGAAATGAGAAAATGTTTCTCCTGAACCTTGGTGCTACATAAAACAACATAGAGTTACAAAACACAGAGCTGAGGACTAGGCTAAGTTGTCCTAGCCACATAAAGTGCATCATATGCAACCTAGTGCAAACAGTGCAATACAAAACAGTGCAGAACAGACAACATGAGACAGTGCAGGACAAGTACTGTACAGGACAAGTACACAAACACAAAATA
>CM074960.1:18843271-18864727 GCA_037577455.1 Pangasius macronema
TCGGAACCTCTTCCCTGATGGCAGTAGTGTGAAGAGTGTGTGTGAGGGGTGTGTGGGGTCGTCCACAATGCTGTTGGTCCTCCTCTGTTCTCCCTCTATGCTCAATCTTTTGGTGAGGTCATATCCTCACATATGTTTTCATAACACAGCCTTGCAGATGATTCTCAACTTATCCTTTCCAGTCCTCCCTTAGACACTCATATTTCTGCTTGGATCTCAGCATGTGTGGTAGACATCTCATCATGGATGTCATCTCATCAGCTGAAACTTAATCCTAGCAAAACTGAATATTTATCCCAGGAGAGATATCCCCACGTCAGGATCTTATGATCTCCCTGGACAACTCTCAGATCTCACCATCTATCACTGCATGCAACGTTGGGGTGACCATGGACCAACTTTCTCCTCTCATATTACCAAACTGATGAGCACATCCCTAGATTTATCCTTTACAAGGATTCATCTCAGAAGGCTCAGGTGCTTGTTCAGCCCCTTGTCATTTCAAGACTGGACTACTGCAACTTACTCCTGGCAGGTCTACCTCTGCATGCCATTTGACCTCTTATCAAGAATGCAGCTGCACAAAGTGTTTTCAACCTTCCCAAATTCTCCCAAATTACCCCATTACTATGCTCCCTCCAATGGCTTCCTGAAGCTGCCCGCTTCAGATTTAAAACACTGATGCTTGCATACAAGCAACAAATACCAGACCAGTACCAACCTACCTTAAAGCTCGTATCACACCCAGTACTGCACCATGCTCCCTACAATCTAGCACTACTCAGTTGGCCCACCATCTCTCAGGGTCTGAGTATGAGGATGTATTTATTAATATAGACTTTAAAGCTCTTCTGTAAGTTGATCTAGATAAGGGCATTTGCCAAAGGTCATAAATGTAATTGTAAATGTAGGTCATATATTGACCGCATGCTTCTCTTCGACTTCAAATTAAATCCAACTGAAATAAACTTAAATCCAAACCACTAAGCTGTTCAAAGCTTGCCAAGTTACAGTAAGTTCAAGTCCAAGCTCAAGGCAAGTGTATTGCGTCAGCTCTGGCAGCTCTGGCTCTCTCTGGCTTGTATGTATGTAGGCTGCTTGTAATAACATATACAGGTGGTAACAATCACATGTTACTTGCCAGTTCAACCAACCTCCTCTCTCTATGCACAGCTGATGCTTGACTACACCCCCTCTACCACAACCCCCACCACCCAAAAAAGGTTAGGGTTAGGGTTAGTGTGATCAGAACTGAGGGTAAAGGAGTGCCCGAATAGGTAGTATTGTAGGGTGAGGACCGCCCAATTGATGGCCAAGCAAATCTTTTTGAATGTGCTATATTTGCTCTCTCTTAACAAGAGCTCCCAGCTGTTGTACAGCACTGGTTGCTCCTCCCATCTGGAACAAAATTGTCCCCAGTCCTCTGATCCTCTGCATCAGTCTGAAGAAGAAAATGGAAAGAGACGTCAGGAGAATGCAACAGCACGCCCCTGCACAAAACCACTTTTATCTGGAAAAAAGTTATATTCACACTGGCACCCTCTTTTTAGTGAGACCTGTCAACAGGCTGGTGACATCTGCCAAACCCCATTTTGGTCTTGGGTTTTGGACAGGCCACAATTGCTGCTGTCTTGTCAATTTGGGGACACACCTGCCCATGGCCCAAGTGGAAGCCTGGATATCGCACTTTCACCAATCCAACTGCACACTTTTTTGGGTTTGCTGTGGGTCCTGTCTGTCTGAAGGAATTTAGCAATCATTAGTATAAATGATTATATGATCTAAATATGCAGCAGCATATGTACTGTGCAGGTGGGGTGTTTTGTCCATGAGATATTGAAACAAGGCTGGGGCTCCAAATGAACCAAATGGAAGGGTTACATATTGGTGTGGAAATGGACATTTCTTTTGCAGGATATGTGGTTGGACAGCCGGATGATTTCGCATCTATGGCATCCATTGGTCCTTGGCCTGCTCCTCAGCTATGCCTTCAAAACACTGCTCTTGTCCCTTTTGCAGGATGAGGAGAGCCTGGTGTTGTTTCTGGTGGAGGCTGGCAAGGAACTTAGTTATCTCACTAAGCAGGGAGGTTTCCACTGTGGTATCTCATACCTCCTCCCGGGTTTTGGCACCACTGTAGAACCTGGTATGCATGTGAGTGTGAGAAGGACGACTCAGGAAACAACCGTCTTTAACAGAGCTTTCATTCTTCTTTTATTTTTCCAATGTTTTTAGCACAAGCATTTTTCAGCATGCTTCTCTTCCACTTACTAAAAATCAAATTAAATCCAAACCACTAAGTTATTCACAGCTTGCCAAGTTCAACTAAGTTCAACTTCAAGCTCAAGGTGAGTGTGTTGTGTCAGCTCCACTGGCTCCATCTCTCTCTGGCTCACAGTGTCTTCTGAAAAGAAACACACTCAAAAGTAGGCTGCAGATAATAACACACAGGAGGTAACAATCATGCCTTACATGCCAGTTTAGCCCACATCCTCTCTCCTTTCACAGCTGATGCTCAACCGAGCCCTGTCTGCCACAGCATCATTACCTGATTCTTTGACCTCCGACTTTATTCACAAAATACTGCCTACGCCATCTAAGTAACCAAGGAGTGTCCCCACACCTCTCTCCTCTACAACACATTTTGACAATGGTATCCTTACAGCCCCCGATGAAGTGTTGCTGACAAAGATCCTTGCAATTCGAAGAATGGACCAATCCAGTGCCTATGTAGTTGTGCCTGCATGGAAAGTAGCTTTTGACACAGAAGAACACAAATGGTAAATTACATATTTCTTGGGATTTCTAATATGCCAAAATGCATAGAATGTGCAAAGCTTTCTAAATGCCAACAATTGATTGATTCCTTAAATAAAAAATTTACAACATACATCCACAGATATTTAAAATGCTGAGCACTTTAGCAAGCTTAGGCATAAAATATATAATCAGCCTTTGGTCATAAAATCAGTAAATTCAGTTCAGGTCAACTTAATTTGTATATTTCTTTATTCTATTCAAATAAATAGACAATGTGTCTGAGCACTTTTTTAAATAGAGGGGCTTAATGATACAGCAAAGATATACAAATATATAAAAAATTCTATTAAATAAAAGTAAACTGTGCTTCAGCTTGTTGTTAGCCTGTGCGTATAGAATGCCACTTGCACTTATGCTTCTCTAATTTTTACTTTTCTTTTGCCATCTATAGGCTTGCTGCCAGACAGCACATTTGCTGTCTGATTGTATCAGCCCGGTAGGTATTCAGGTCTCAGCTCTCAGCAGCATTGCTTGCGATTTTTTACCCCCACAGTGGTAAATGGAAAATACCACCATGATCCTGTCAGTATGCATTAGTACATGTACATTAGCGGTTCCTGAATCTCTTGCAGTACTAACAACACAGCTGTAATTTCTACAGTGTTAATATGCTAATGCCAAACCCACAGCCATGGTTACCTGGCCAGAGTTGCTAAATTATTCCATCTCTACATCTATTTGGGGAGGAGGCTGCCAAGACATACCATCCACTTATGAGAGCAGTAGTGGAAACCAAGGCCTCATGGGCCACTTTGGGGCTACAAGCAGGACTCATGCATGAGGAAGACAGTGAAGTCAGTTGTGGACTAGTGGACTATTCAGCTCTGCCAGAGAGAATCACAGTCAACAGTGAGTTTATTTGGCCTTCTTGTGCCTTGACAAATGTTTCCCACATCTGCGACGCCACTTCAATGTGTAGATGTCGCTCTCCTAGGTGTATGTGCTGTCTCATGCACTGTGGGTAGGCCCACTGGAGGAATTATCATGCAAGACAGGGTGCACCATCTGACCTGATGCTAGCTTGTTGAATGATATATCTGACTGTCAATAATGTTCAAACAAGCCAACATGTGGTAGTGGCTCAAAACCAGTAAGAAAAATTTGAGGGCTAGATGGACACTGTCGTCTTGATCTGGTGTTTTCTAGTCTCACAATGGAGCTCTAAGCCTGTGCCTCTGGGGCACTACACTGATGGCTATCTCTCTTGAATAGGTCACCACCAAAGAGAAACCACTATCCTTCAGAATTACGTACAGTGGGTAGAACACTTTTTTCTTGATGATTTAGGTCTACTCTTTTGATTGTGCCTCTGTCCAAGAGGGAACAAACTTCTCATAACAGAATGACTACATGGTTTCTGATATGATGAGCTGCAGAGCCCACAAAAGCCTGGGGACTGGTTAACAGGGGTGAAATAGAACAGTGAGATGTAATTTATGAGATGAGACGCACCCACAGGTGCTTCCTACACAAGTGTTTTTTTTATTATAGAATGTCACATAATCCTTTGACATAAGTGTTCCACCTCTGCAAAAAAATCAAGTAACCAATGGGTACAGATAAAATAATTGTATACAGTTGATTAAAATACGCCTTGCTTTATGAGGCATAAAAGAAGTCAGGTAATGAATCACAGGTGCTTCTTACAAGAAAGTATTTTATTTTATCATGTGAAATATGCATTCAGTATAAATGCTCCCCCCCTCCCCCTCCAAAAAAACAAAACAAAACAAAACAAAACAAAAAATCCTAAAAAATAGATACATAATGGGAATCTCTTCAATCTTCACAGAAATCCTATCATTGTGATAAGGATTGGAACGTTTCAGAAGACATGATATCAGACATGGTGCAAATGGTACAAATACCCTGATATGGGTAAGTAAAGACCTGACTATGGGTGAGTAATGGCCCAATGATGCCCCAAACTTAGCACTTCACCTGGCCCATATATTAATTGCCTGTCTCAGGTCCTGTCATAGCATCTGAATGGGGTTCAAGTCAGAACTTTGACTAAGCCACTCCAAACTCCAAACTAAGTTGGTGAGTTGGTATTTACTCATATTATTTTTCTCTTATATTAAATTTTATTTGAAGAGCTAAAACAATTAAGTGTAGCAAATATTTAAAAATAAAGAAATCATAATGCCAGCAGGGGCATGGTGGCTTAGTGAATAGCATGTTTGCTGCACACCTCCAGGTTTGGGGGTTTGATTCCAGCCTCTGCCCTGTGTGCGTGGAGTGCTTTGGGGTTTTCCTCTAGTTTCTGGGTAGCTCTAAATTGTCAGTTGTTAGTGAATGGGTGTATGAGTGTATCCTGTGCCTTGGGATGGGTTGGCACCCTCAAGGTTGTCTCTTGACTCCCCTGGGATAGGCTCCATGTGACCTGCATGCAGTTCTACCTAGAAAAGTCAAAGGCACTTCATTGTGGTAGAACATACAATCTCCATCCATTTACCCAAACTGAGTATTACTATTATTATGTTGTATTATCTATGATTTAATTATTTCTAATTAAATAAGAATTAATTCTAATTATTAGGCCAGTCTGTATTCCAGTCAGCAACTGGAATCAACTTGAGATTCGTTTATGATATGATTCATTAAACTGCCTGTATTGTAATGTGATTTGAGATCAGGGTTGAGTGTGCCACTCTCAGCCATGTGTCCATGCTCCTTAAGGAAAGTTAACAGAGATAAACAGGCATCCCAGGCGTCAAATTAATTATCCTACTTGATTACCAATTGAGAATCTTTAATAAACTTGGATCTTAGTCCCAGCCTCACCATGCAGCCCCTTGCAGCACTATACCACAGTACTGCTGCACCAGGCGCATAACGTTTTCAACAGGAAGATGAAATAGTTTGCATGAAACAAAAATAAAATTTATGCCACTGGAAATTATTCCGCAGGTGAAAATGATGAATTCAATTAAATATAGTTATATGGCCAAACGACTTTCACTGCACACCGGGTAAAAAATGCACCGTTTTATGCATGTAAATTCACACTCAAGCTGAATATCTGGCAACTTAATGACTGAGACGGGAACATTTGAGAGCGGAAACACCAAGTGAGTGGCGCGATTTCATGCCAGGTGGCTCATTAACGCTCACACTTACTTTCTGTAGATGTAAATAGTGTTTAAAACCGTGTATTAAAATGGAGAACGGTTTACCTTCTCTTCTTTTACTTTTAAAAATCTCATCTACATATAAAAGAATGAAAACTGAACACAAGCGCAGTGACAGAAATAAAAACAAGCACTGGGTAAGTGAGCAGTGAGATGAGTAAAAATAAATAAATAAATAAATAAATAAATAAATAAATAAATAAATGGGAAGCTTGACAGTTACCTCCTTAGTACCAGAAACTTTCTTTAACTTTCTTTAATTGTTTAATTTCTTTACTCCGATTTCATTCCTCCACTTTTTACAGTTTTAGATATTTTGTTTATCCATGAAGGCTGTCCATGTGTCTTTAGGAAAGGAAAGGAAAGACTCAGTGATTTTAGTTTGCCACTGCATATTTCCTAATGGAAAAGAACCCACATGCACACACAACCCGTTCTCACTCCCAACATGTCAATTACTGAAGCTTGGGCAGAAGCCTTCAGCGTCATTGCACGCACACAGAAGGGCTCCTTTGGCTTCAGTACACTGAAACGCTCTCTAAGCCTGTGGTCATCAGTGGAAGCCCATTTGCTTCAGCTCTCCAGTGCAAAAAAAGTAAGAGCATTTACTGGCTGTGTGGATGAACCTCGTGCTTCAAATTTCTGACAAAAAAAGGTGAATAAATGCACGATACACGGTCCAAAATAAAGGATAACACTTTCAATGTTTTTCCTTGTTTTTCTGATAGGATTATAATATTTTCATTACATTTATCAGTAGGCGACTTGTTTCGACAACTGACTCCTTACTTGTCGAAGTCTCTTCATTAACTTTATTTTCAGACATGTATATTTTTGCGTGCTTTATTATTTCTAAGTCATTTCACATTTCACTCAATTTCTGGGATCACGAGCCCCTCTGCTACCTGATCCACGTCCCCTGCATGCGCGCTGCAAATCGGGTAACCATATGCTCTTCTTTTTTGTATCCTCACTAAAATATTTCTGCTAACAGGGTAAAAATGTTAGCAATAAGGTTTTCCACACATTTTTTTCACCAAAGCCGTACGGATGAATTCCCAGTCTGTACAGGCAATATCTCAGGACACCTATAGAGAGAGATCCAATCAGAGCCTGTCAAGAGAAATCCGCTGCGTAAACGTGCCCGCGTGCGCATTTTACTGCAAAACCTTCTTATGCTTAATGAAGTCTTTCTGATGCTCTCTCTCTCTCTCTCTCTCTCTCTCTCTCTCTCTCTCTGTGTGTGTGTGTGTGCTTATATACATAAAGAGGGATATTATTATCAAATTGCATGCCTGCATTCATAAGAATGTCCATTTATATACCTTTAACTTGTACATAAATGTATTCTAACACTCTCTCCAAATGTGCATTCTATATGCTAGCTATATGTAATGCTATAGCTATTTAAAAAAAAAAGATTTGTATTTAGCATGAATATTTTGCTTACACGCTACCTATGTAATGCAACTTGCTCATATGCAAAATGAGTGTGTAACATGGATGCAACTATACACCTACTGCAAGGGTTATGTATGTAAAAGCCAGTGACTTAATGCCATTGACAGAGGGAATAGTTTTAATTGGATGTAAGCTTGTATTTTAATACAAGTGACACTTGAAATCAGTGAGACAGCACACGTGCAGTAAATGTACCCATGATGTAAAACTTTCCTTGGAAGAGCTCCATAACTTCTTCCTCTAGCTTGCATTATGTACTAGACCAAACCTGCATCGAGCAGAAGCACACAGCTGAATGTGACCCGTTACACATTTCTGTATCTTAACGTTATATTTTCAGCACAAAACCTTGGGCGTGAATTAAAAAATAAATATAAACCAAACGTTATGTAAACTTCTGTTGCATGTCTTTGCATAGCGAGCTGTCTAAAATACATCACGTGTGTGTGTCTAAGCAGAGAACATCTCCGGGCTAGCACAGGTCTGTTCCTGGGTTAGCTACACAGGTGGGGAAAAAATAAAGATGATGCGAGACTGCTGATTGGTCACTTTGTTTAGGAGCTGATGACATAATTATAAACTTTAGAAAGTCGCCACTAAAGTCACAAAAAGTGCACTACGAGCCAGTTTTGACTCTACCCTTAGATGGTGGATTGATCAATTCTGAAAAAAAAGTCATATAAAGAGGCTCAAAATGTTTAGGCTGAAAATTCTTTAAGGCTAAAGAAACAACAGAGAATGTACACGTATCTGAAATATACAGTTACAGCACCGGGTTGTCATGTGACTTGCAGCCTCGACTCTGTTTACCCGATCTGTGTCCCCTGCCCAACACCAGAATGACTGGAGAGCAACTCTGAATACACAACTGGAAATGATATCCCATATTGAGTAAGGGCTTGAGGAAATCAGTTAATCATAAGGAAGCAAACTTCCATCCTAGAAGCAAAATGTCCTATTCATAATATTCATAATACCAACTTTTTTTTTTTAATTATACAATTTGTGTTAGGATAAAATTCGTATTGTCGGATTTGCGCGCGGCGATTTCAATCGAGACGTAAACCATGCGCATGCGTGGTACAAATCGGTCCGCATCTTCGCTACCTGACTGCGCATGCGTGGCGCAAATCGGGCAGGACAGGATTCAGGTAACTGTACCGCGTTATCACATGACTTACACGCCCGATTGTGTGTGCAGAGAGAAGTTTAAGCTCCAGAGAGTTCCATTAGAAATAGAATAAAAACCTTTATTTGTAAATCCCGATTCATTTACTCATTTGATGCAAAAAAAAAAAATATATATATATTTTTTTTATCAGTTTCCTTTATTATTTCCTAGAAATAATAAAGCACGAAAACACACACACACACACGTTTGACAATATAGGAAGGACATAGAACATGAATTAAATAGACCTATCGTGTTATGCTATAGGCACAATTAATTTCCCCCAAACTCAGGGAAGTGTTTTAATTGGCCAAAATGATAGCGCACTAAAAATAACATTAATGAAGAGACTTCCTCAGACATGTAATAAGCCGTTGCCTGTAAATAAATATCATAATTAAAATATTATGACCCTGTGGAGAGAGGTCTAGCACTAAAGAACAGCACGAATAGTCAATCACGACAGTCTTATTCTTTATTATGGACTGTGCTTTGTTTATTCATTCACATTTTTGCTTCAGACCTTTGAAACACAAGGTACAAACTCAGAGGCAGTAAATGCACATCAGTGGCCCCTTTCACACCTGGCATGAACATGCGTCCTATGTGATCGGCTCACAAGTGGAGACCGCTAAGTATAGTTGTGAACGAGGTCAAATGTCAAGGCAAGTATAGCGAAGCCAAAGGGGCTCTTCTGTGTGCGTGCAGTGACGCTAAAGCTTTCTGTCCAGGCTTCAGTGTTTGACGCGTTGGGAGTGAGAACGGCTTTCTGCACAGCTTACATTCTTACTGGAGGCTGAGTTCCCCTCAGGGTTGAACTGCAGAATTGCCCTTGGTAAAGTTACATACACAATCTCTGCCACGGCAGTTAGAAAATAATCAGACTTGTTCTATTATAAACCAGAACTGGAAATGTAACACTTTACTTGCAATTTAATTATTTCAGGCAAAAAATTATATACATATATGACGTACTAAATACTAAGCTCCATTTTTCTGCTTTTGAAACCAAATCTTTCTTTCTTTCTACGTTAGTTTGCATTTTTAGCCCCTCCCCGACGTTGCTTTTTGTTTATAATCTTTACATTGCTGTCTATATGCATATGCATGTGAATATCCTCAACTTGTTTATCTTTGCATTATTAAAATAAAATATTACTCGCGTTATGAAATATCATCCCAGATATCAGCTTTGAGAGAGCACCCTTTGACCACACTGAGCTTTAATTTTCCATGCTTACTCTGTCTGACAAAAAACAGTGCCCTGTTTACAACTTTATCCTTAGTAGGAAAGCGAGATGAAAGGAGGAGAGGGTAACACTTTTCACAGCGCCATTCCTTCCCCTGGCATAACCTTCATGATTAGCAAATCTGGACCAGTGCTTTAGCCCCCCAATCAGAGCCAAACCAAGAGTACATCAATCTTGCCCAATGATACAACGACTGAAAAATAATGAATAGGTTTCTCAATTAAATTAGGGGAGACTGGGAATTATTGGAACACAGGACACTTAACACTTTAAGTATCTCCAAAAATGGAGGTCACGTGATTGATTTTGTACATGCTCTGAACTGAAAATGTATCTAGAAGAAACTGTATTTCCAACAAACATTCTTTGCAGCTCAGAAAGATTTAATTTTATACTTGCATTGTTTTTCCTAATTGATGTTTCTGTGGTATATTAATGAATATTGCAGCAAATATGAAAAATCAGGTAAAATAAACAGTTTAGCATTTGTTTGGTAATAATATATTACAGCTAAACTTTAAAGAAAGGCACAAGGGAAGATGGTGTAATGGGGGAGAGACATGGAGTTAACTGTAGCATATGGTTTAGGGGCATTTGCAACAAAGCCTGTAAGTGTTGCTACTAAACAAATCCCAAACCCTGAAGAAAAAAAACAAAACACAGCTTTCATTATTAGCATGGTTCAGTGCTGGTATTATGAGCTCTCCAGTACATATGTATCAACTGGAATTCTAATTAAGAGACAAATCAGTCACACACAATTTATGTTTAAAATGTTTAAATAAAAATTATTGGTTTAAATGATGTCTCATATTAGGGAAATCAGGTTGTGAAATATACACTAAGGCCACGTTTGTTTTAAAGTGAATGAAATAGTTGCAAATATGAGCAGACACTTGATCAGTGCTTGCTGTCTGACAGAAATATTGTCAGTTAGCAAGGAAGCTGTTTGCATGGTCATCCTGTATGGTTTCCTCATTTAAAGTTTTACATGTTGGGTTATTCTGCTTTTTTTCCTTTACTGCTATATTCCCAGAGTTGATATGAAGTTTTATTTTTGTGGGATTCTGGTTGTGGCATCAAATGACCTAAAAACACAACCACTTTTCAACAATCCAAAAATGATGTCTAAGTTGAAAATGTAATACAATAGATGATCGTGAAGTTGGGAACAGGATGTAGATGATTATTTTAAAAATGTCACTTGACTTTATTTGGTCATTGAATGTTTTCAGGATCGACTTATTGGTTATTGGATATGGATAGTGTTTTTTTTTTTGTTTGATTGGTGGCTGGCTATGCTAGCATTTCAGTTTTGAGTCAAATTGGGCTAAACTTTGGAACACCATCTGGTTATAATGAATTTTATAGTGAATCTTTCTGTCTATACATTAAAAATATCTCAAATCTACAAGTGGTAAAATCTGTGTGCACCATCCAAATGCACAGTCTATAAAACCTACAAGCCTTACACCTAATATATTGAATATAAGCAAAGGTGCATTGCACTGTTTGACTTATGACCTGCCTAACGAGATGGAGATCCGATTGCCACAATGTGTTTGTACTCTGTGCATCTTATTAGCATTCTGTTCTTACTTTTCGGGTATTTGTATTTCTACACATTTTACAGTAGATTAGATGCACATGAGGTGCACATACAAAAATTGTACTACAGGTTAAAAAAAAAAGCACTGAAATTTTCAAAACAACAGAAAATTACCTAGGTACTTTTTCTACTTTTATCCTGAGCACATCATGCTGACGTCATGAAAACAAATTTATTTTTTTTTTAATTCAACTACATTTTGACGGTCAGATGATGAATGTTGGAATCTCCTCAATGCTTTTTTCAGGACCTGTGCTCAATTTGCTCTTTTCAATAATTTTATATTTCACTCCAGAGCTTTACATCATTTTTACATCAAACTGGCTAACTGGATTTTTTTTTTTTACATCAAACTGGTGTAAAGTGGCGCAGATTGCATGTTTACAGCAGACAAATGTCCGATTTTTGTATCAAATTTTGTTTGTTTGTTTGTTTGTTTGTTTTTTTAACTATAAAATGGAAACCCTGTTACAATCATCCCGGTCTTCTATAATTACAAATATGCGAGTAATTCCTACACAATAGATGATGTTCACAGTGCAACATCTGAGAATTTTTCTCTTGCGTAGTTAAATTGTTTTATCCAACAATCATAGACTTCAAATTACCCAATCACGATCAATGTAAATTCTCCTCATGCATTTAATATCTCGCTCATGCAAGTGACTTTACAACCTTTGGACGAGTTAATTATGCAATTAAAACACCATTAATTAAGGGACTATATACCATGCTCTTTTGATATAATTTAAAATCGCAGCTCCATAATTCTGCGAGTATTTACAAAATCTTGCGCAAGATGTATACGTCTAATTCATTACTTTATTAATTTATTAAAATACTACATTTCAAGTTACATTTGATTCGCATTGATTTAGCCTTCATAGTAGGTTGGTTGAGAGAAAAAAACCCGACTTCAACAACATCAATTGTTCAATGTTTAATTAAAGCACAGAGTCGAATGAGTTCAGCTGATGTCCTTTACATCTCGGGATAATTTCAAAACTCAGTGATGGCACGATATCTTCAGTCGCCCTGTGATTGTACTTGGCTCGTATAATTACAACGTAGGATTACACGTGTTCTCATATTTTTTGCTTTTTCTATGTCACGGAATTTTTAATTTTTTGCATATTAATGAGTTCCAAGCATGCAGAAGGTCCTCATATGCAAGATAACGTCACACTGGTGTATAAATTCTTGAATATTTTTAAAGTATAAAAAGTCTGAGGAAATAGCCATGTCTCACAATAAACAATCATTTCTAACGAACGAGTTCTGTACAGCTAGGAAGTATTATATGATTTTTTTTCTTTGGGCTTGTTTATGGCTAGATGATTGGAATTATGAAACGTGTGTATAATGGCAGTGTGTAGTGTATGATGCGTGTTTGCTCACAACATTAAAAGAATGATCCTGATATTATTAGAAGTAGTTTTAACAGTCTTAACACACTGACATATTTCAGTATAGTTCAGAAGACAGTTAAATACTGATTCTCCCCAGTTCTTACACAGTATATAAAATACTTTTTACACACATAAAGATTTGTAGGAAATGAACCAAAGACGACATGAAGACTTTCTGTATCTTTTTTTTTCTTATTCACCCCATTTACAGATGAGAAACTTTAGATATCTGAAGTGAAACCTCTACTTTAAGCCAGGACACTGCAGTGGACACTGAAATCCGATATCAGGTGAAGATATTCATGTACATTACTGAGATATGTTTTTACAGTTCTGTAAGCAGTGGCAGTAAACGAGTAAGTGGGGAACGCTTTAACACACATTCATATAAATAATGATATGAAAAGAAAAAAAACGAAGTCTCGAGAGGTATTTTAAGAGTGGGGAATTTTAGAGGAAACTGATGCTACATTTCACTTCAATTGTTTCAAAAATGCAAGAATGGAGCGCGCATTGGCATAAAAACGAGGATCTGGCCTTTTGTTTATATCCTGCAGAAAGGATTAACATTCAGGACCTGGTGTAAATAATATCTGTTGTGCAAAACTACTGCAAGCGTTCTCATTTCCATGACAGATCTGAGTTTATTTTTAAGCTTTGCATGTTCTGGTTGTGATTTATTTTCTGGGCTAAAGGGTTAAAGGTGTCTCTAGCGTCTGCACCCTGCTTGTCTGTCGGAAAGGACTTTGAACTTGAACTCCAGCTTTGGTCTGTGTCTAGCCGAAACCACTCATATAATCCGCTTTAATGAAACTCTCGCTTCCTTTGCATCCCTTTATACGCAATTATTGCATTCATACAATAAATACGTGGTGCTCACTAGATTGGTCAGCTGGTTTTTATTGTTTTAGATTGTATTTTATTTCTTTTTGTGAATAGTTTTTAAAAGACCTCTCCTCTTCACACATCGCGTGCTTAAACACACTGCAGCATAGCGCGCGCTCGGAAGACCGCCTAATGTACTTAGTGAAGCTGAGTTCATGAAACATCATGAAAATGTTGTGTATTAAAAATATGTAAGACTTCTTACACTAAAATGTAAAAATGTAAAAATAATGCACGTTTTGAGGTTGAACATTTTGTATATCTCAATATCTTAAAATCACGTGATTGTTATATGTATATAATTCAGCGGTTTTCTGCGCAGACGTTGCAGACACCTGCCTCCCAGGTCTGAGTAGAGATCTGTTACTCATGTGGAAACTCAAACAGTGCGGCACATGAAGCTGTTCAGAACAATTAGCAGCTCTTCATTTTTTTCTCTCTGGATCTACCTTTAACACTATAAATGAATTATTGCAGTTAAATATTTTGATTTATGTTTTATAGTCAATTGCTTGACTGCCCTTATTAATTGTATAATTTGTATATTTAAATTTCCAAAATTTGATTGCTTTAGGACGAACCTAAAACATACACTGCAAAAAAATGCGTACAGACTGAAGCCTTCTCCTCCTAACAGGCCGGCGTAAGACCTTGACCTTGACCAGGAGTCGCTGCCTTCACCGATCCAACAACATGCTCACAATACGGAAATCTGCGCTTTTTCATTGTGGGTTTACATTTTTTGGTTTAACCTGTAAAGAAATTTTAAAAGAAGTGTTCTCTATTTCCTATGTTATCTGTCCAGTTTAGTTTATAATGATTAATCAACTAGACTAGTCAGGGCAATGGAAACGTATTAAAGTATTCTGAAACACGGAATCCTATTCACAAACTATTAGACCTTTTTTTTTAGATTTGTAAACGGCGCGTGCATTGAAAGCTGCACACACATGGCCTCGCCTCTGCCTTGGCGCACTTGTAGCCTATCAAGTTTGTGAACCTGCTTCATTATATTAATCCTCGGCATTTCAAAACCTCGTGCTGGTGCTACATAACACTACTCATTAATAACTTTTTTTTCACCTATTGCTGAAATGTAGCACACATTGTATTAGTATAAGCAACAAATACACATTGCAATGATGTTGTAATAATTTAGAATCATTTACAATAATTTAATAACAATCAGAAACAGTTCACTAGTTTTTACCAACTGCTTGATTCAGACCAGAAATATGCTCCTCTTTACTCTTTATCTTAAGAACACAACAACCATCTTAACCATCGAAAACGACCAAAATAACAATAGTTTGGACTGTGTATCATTAAATTTTTGAGAGACAGAATTTTCACACGTTTTGTGCGAGGCGTGTGATATGGACTCACTGTAGCCCACCATCACCACCATCACAAACAACAACAACAACAACATAATCCTGTAGAATGTCGATAGGTATGTGGTTAAAAGCAAAACGTAAAAAGCCCTGACGTGTGCGCGCACGTAGTTTAAAGAGACAACAACAACAACAACAACAACAACAACAACAACCTATAAAGCTTTTGCCACTGCCAGTGGTTAATCCGCGATATATAAGATGGAGAATTAGCATGAGTAAAATAAAGTTCATTATACATATATACATATACTATATAGCAAAGAAAAGCATTCTCATCCCAGGATGAATGAAAATCCTGACACCTGGATGCAAAGTGATTTCAGATGCTTCTGTGTTTAAATTTGGGCGAAAACAGGAGAAATACGAAATGTAAATAACACTCTGCTGAGAGCTGTAGCCCGATTTAGGGTGCGATGTTGTATACAACTACCAAATAACAAGTTCATTTTCAAAATTAAATGTCATATCGATTATAGAAGTCTTGGAGATTTATTTTGTATCGTATTAGGACACAGGACTTTTCATTTTAATGTGTTAACTTCAAAGAAATTCATATTATTCTTATTCTTATTATTTTTTTGCAAAATCAGCGTGTTTCTACTAGCTATAGCACAACAAAACATGGCCTACAGGTCTACTTTGAACGATTATCAGAATTTGTCATATTTAGTGTCGGTTAATTGTGAGGTATTGTATTTTAAACTGAAATACAACCTGCGAGTGATACTTTTCAGCAAAACTTCTGAGAGATTTTCAAAAGAAGCGATTGTCATTTCAGTCTTGTTTATCTAGAGCAAGACTTCAGGCCACGGTGTGAAATGAAGCTGCTTTAATCCCAGTTACAGAGCGTGCACACACATTAGCCCAGACATAATTACCTTTTTACATATAGCATATAGCATATACATGGTGCACTGTAATTTCTGTTTTTGTGCACATTAATTCTCTGCGAATTTGCCATTCTGCATTCATCGAGACAAAGCTTTCAATTTAACTACTTTAAAATTTATCACAACAAATGTGTTTTTTATTTTTTTCAAAATTGTATTTTGGCTTATTGAAACAAACAACATATATAATATAGAAGTATAAATGGAATAGAAAAGCTTCATTACTGACACTAGAGTCAGGACCAAATGCAGCCTACAATAGAAGCCTGCCGTCGCACTCAACTTGTCTGGGCAAATAATTGACAGCCTCTTTTAACTTGAACTTGGACTTCCGACTAGACGCGTCGGCATGTAGGACAGACAATTCGTCTGCTGCTTGATACACTCGTGCACGCGCAGTCACAACAATGATTATAATTCAGTCATGGGATAAGCTGATTATCAAAAAGCGAAATATTCACAAAAGGTATTAGCTAGTATTTGTATTAATCATGAAATTATTTTTTTGTAATATTAAATAGTGAATGTTTTTTTTTTATATAAAGAACAGGGCCTAATCTTACTACACTGTCCTTCAGCAAAATGAGCTTAAATTAAAATAAGGAAACTAGGCAAACACACAATAAAGAAATCAAGATTCGGTAGTCGATGGGCTTCGTGGTGTTTTGAAGGGGATGGGGGTTGTGCTCTTGTGTCGAATTTAACTCCGAATTCTTCTTACAAACTCCAGGCTGTGCTTCTTGTTAGTTTTCAGTCTGCTACAGTGTTTCCCAAGCACACTACAGGTCTGTGGACTATGACATGCCTATATGACATACTCATTCGCTATTTTCCTTTTATAAAGTAAAAAAAAAAAACATTCTCAGGGGCCGAGAAAGATTTTCAAATCCGAATCTTTACATTTTTACATTTTTACTCTGAACAAGTGTATATTCATTGAACATCACTCACTTGATTTGCAATCTTCATAATCAGGTCCTTGGTAGGGAAGCACTGCGGTGCTCAATATAATCTCGTCATATTTTCTGAGAATTATTGGCAGGCTAGACGGGGGGGAGGGGAGGGTGGTGTGAATTCATCTGAGTTACATGTAAGAGACCATTCCCACTCCTCTGCACCACACACTTCCCCCTCCCTCTGCAGGATTGTGCGTGCAGAGGCAAAGGTGTGGTCGCTGTGCTCCCAGAGAGCATTACACAGGTCTGTTTAACGCTCCAAGGTAGTGCCAGTAGGTACAGTATGCTGATAAACTCGAGTCATTTATACTGAAAATAAGGGCTGCCAGTGTTTCCAGGGCCGGAAAACCAACTTCTGTTTTCACGGAAACTTAATAGTTAATCAGTGACTGTTAAATATATTGGTATTTATTTTTTTAAAGATAAGAATAACTTACATACATGATGTCGAACTACCTCTTGACGTGTGATTTAGAGAAACATATATAATATATATGTATACATAATGTGTCAATACATTATAGCTCGTGCATTGTCATTAAGGATGCATTCCGCTCGCGAGACCCTAAACACTGAGCAAAACTATCTAATGTAGACCAGATAATGGAAGATTTTTCTAACATGGCTAATCATGGTTTAAGGGGAAGCCTCCAATCATCTCTTTGCCAAATGATACCATATCGAGATGCTGAGTGTATAGCTATTCCAGCTACTAATGCTACTAGGGACCATTAAGTATTCCAATACTTAACCATTGCCAAATCTCATGTACAGTGTTATCTAATGATAACTGATATGCTCTGAATGAAAAATGAATATTCTGAACATAATGTGTCAATAGTACATAATAAATAGTGCATGATGTCATCAAGGGTGCTTCCTGCCCCCGCGGCCCTTAGTCTAAGCATATAATAATATAGTGGGTAAAATGGGTAGATAGGTATGTAGATAAATTAGTGGAGGATTTTTGCAATATATACTCTAGATCAAGTTCAGGTTTCAAGTTTAATTGCCATGTGCACAAAATGTCAGGGCCAAATGCTTGTTGTGAGGCTCAGGTACTCTAAAGCTGCACAATACAAAAGGAAAGAAGGGAGAGAAAAAATATGTACGAATACAATATATAAATAAAATATGCAGAATATGTTAGGCATACTGGTTATGTATGCCTAATATGTAAATAAGTAAAGTGCATATCCTATGCACTTGCAGGCAAGGTATGAGAACAAGAGTGCAAAAAGGAGTAAAATAAATAGTAGCTGTGAGCAACATGTAGCTGTCGGAGCAGTCATCTAGAGAGAGAGAAGAGTGCGATGAAGCTGCAGCACAAAGTAGCAGTAATGTGTCTACTACTAGCTAGCTGAAGGAGCTCTCTCTCTCTCACACACACACACACACACACACACACACAGACACACACACACACACACACACACACACCCCAACACACACAGTCTGTACGGAAGAAACGTAGGCTTTCAAACGGCTGAGTCGGGGTAGCTTTAACAGATTTAACGGCAACCGAAAAAATCAAGAGGTACTGTTGGTCGTGGGCGTTAGCTGTTACACCTCGAGTGTTCACAGACCCGCAGAACACCAGCCACCACGTCGCGGAGGAACAGAGGAACACCTTAAAATCATATAAGTTTATATCTTATTGCATGTTGGTGTCTTTTTTTTCTTCTTCCTGTTTTACTGTTCTTTGATTGCATACGCTTAAAAAGGTCGGATTTGAATCGCTGAAGTGTTGTTCTCTGGCCTTCTGTAGGAACCCTGTAGAAGTTGCATGTAGAACCTATCTAGCACAAAGGGTTCCCAACTAGAACCGTTTTAGGAGGCTAAGAACTTTTAACTGCACAAAAGAACCACCGAAAACCTCTTAAAAGCTGTAGGAATTAGCTTGTAGCAAATGCGTCATCTGATTATGGCATCTCCCATATCCTGTGCGGTTTGCGTGCAAATAGTTGACAGTGATGATGTATGTACCTGGCTCTATGTTCAATAAACTGTTCTGTGTATTATTAGCCTACTTAGAAAGAAGGAAGGGGTCATTAGTCGTTTGTATATTGATTGTATATTGGTATATTGGTCTAGATGTGATTCTCAGACCTTTACCTTACATTTCCTAATACGGAGGTCGAAATAGAGCAAATAATTTTCCAATCATAACGTCTCTACGACGTTGGTTCTGGAATGAAGGAATAAAATATTACCCATTATTTTTTTTGTAAGATTTCATAAAGTACTTCTTTAAATGTTTAGCCATTGTAAATTATTATGGTATGCGTAGTTATCTATCAAAGATAAATTTCTAAACAAGTTTCTTATTTTCACCATTTTATAATCGTCATCATCATAATCGTCAAAAGGTAAAACGTCAAATCAGTCTCTGCTCCTCATAAAACAAACAAACAGACAGAAAATAAATAACAACAACACCAATAATTTGTTCAGTGACACATTTTACTTAAGGTGGTTTTTTGTTTCATATTGTGGCAAATTTTTTGAAACGGATATCAAATATAAAGCATAACCTTAACAATGAACTCTTTAGACATTAGATATTTACACAATATAATTAATAAGTGAGCTTTGTGGGCTTGTGTTTAAATAACTGTAGACACAAATCCTCAAGCAACTTTCATTAGTGCAGCAAAGCATTTCATATAGTGTAATGTAAGTGAGTATTTACAGGTCGCTGAGTTAACTTTATAGGAGTCTATGCTTTACCAAATTCTAATATACGTAGTATGTTTGACCATGTTCAACGAAGTGTTCGTCAGATTCTTATGAAATAGTAGACACACTATGCTCATGTTTAGCATTTTTTTTAATTATATGAACCTAAAATAAGTAAGCTTTCGATCTTTGGGTTAAACTACTTCTTTTGCTTTCTAGCTTAACAGGAACTGGTGTGATATTTAGAAATTTAGGGCGTAAATATAATAAAGAGGACAAACACACACAGAGAGACAGATAGACAGAGAGAGAGAGAGAGAGAGAGAGAGAGAGAGAGAGAGAGAGAGAGAGAGATGTAGTTGTTCATTCACATCTACAGCAGATCATAGTGACTTTTATTCAGAATATGACAGAACCTGAACATAATTTTCTAGTGAGCACAAACAAGAATCATCATCAAAAAAAAGACAGCACAGTCAATTTCATGATTACAGCAACAACTGTAAGGAAACATTCATTTTTATAAACAACATTCAACCCACACATTTTACTGTTATTTCCAAGCCAACGGGTTTGGTACTGTAATCAGGATAGGATGCACTCCATGTGAAACTGAACCTATAGAAATATTAGAGTGTAGAGACCACTTCAAAAAAAAAAATTCTACTTCTGTAGGCATTATAGTAGCCTATATGTGTCAGTTAAGAATACATTTATTATGCTGTAAATTCATTTCTTCATTTCAGCAAATGATGAAATATATTTTATTGATTTAATTGTAGATTAATACATCTACTTACATGGAAACTGGAGGTACAATGTCGTTCTTAGGCCCTATAGTCAAGTAGCCTTTTCTTCGAACTAGCGCCATTATCAGAAATATTACTGAAGCAAATCTCGCTTCCCAGTGTTGATAAATGACTTTGCATTACATCCAAATTAGACTTAACATTATTCCATGTTGTACTGCTGCTTTTAAGCCTTGTTGCAGTTATATTTTGTGAATACTTGAGAATTAGCTATTCTTATTTGCCAGCATATGCAACACCTGTGTGATAATGTGCTGTAAAAAAAAAAAAAATTACAGGAACCAAACACATAATAAGACAAAACCAGACCCGTTATAAACAATGAAAAGTGCAGTGATGCTGGCTAATACGCTAACATCTATCCCTGTGTGACATAGCCTATACTGCGTGGCAATGTAAGTCTTTTAACGTGGTAAGCTGTGTATGTGTTCCTGTACACCCGTCCTTCATGCACTTTAAGAGCGGAAATGCATTATTCGGGAGTAATTCCTTGCCCGTTTTCCTTGCCAACCGTCCACTTCGTTGAGTCTTAAAGTTCTTCAAGTACTGCGAGAAGTTTGCATGGAGACGAATGTGTAGCTCATTCTTGTCTGTCTAGACACTGACCCTGTCTGTCTGCGGTTTTTACCTTGACCTTGGACTTCCGTGCAGCTGCCATTTGGAAGAGCCGTTCATATTCATCAATCCCGCAAAGAGAGAGAGCGAGAGAGTGTGTGTGTGTGTGTGTGTGTGTGAGAGAGAGAGAGAGAGACAGAGAGAGAGAGAGAGATTTGTTTCATCTATACCATAATTAAAAATTGTTGCATATCGACAGATTTTTTATAGTGCTAAACATTTTAGCTTATTGTATCTTGCGTCATGACATGTCAATATATATATATATATATATATATATATATATATATATATATATAGAGAGATAGATAGATAGATATATAGATATATATAAAACATATCAAATGTCTGTGCTGGGAGGTGTATCTGAA
>CM074960.1:18872679-18897107 GCA_037577455.1 Pangasius macronema
TATATATATATATATATATATATATATATATATATATATATATATATATATAAATGCATACATACTTACATGTATTTGTGTGTGTGTGTGTGTATGCGTACGCCAAATGAGAAAAAATTGCAGTGTGCATAAGGAGCAGGAGGCTGCAGAGAAAGGGGGCTGATATCCTCTGGTGGTGGCATGGTGCAAATGTCAGGAAGTGCAGAGAGTAACATACAGCCTCCTTGTGTTCAGTAAGCTACAGCACTCAGCCTGTAAGACTTGTTCAACATTCCTACACTTTTTGGATACAATGAATAGAAAACACAGACTTTAAATATTATGTTTGTGGCTCTACCAACCTGGAAAATGAATTACATGATTAAAGTATGCATTTGCTGTTAGATAACTCAATACACACCTAGCAGTCGGATAGATCATAGACAAGTCAGAGCAAGTCGGATAGAAAATACAACGTCTACGCTTAAAAACAGAGCTATTGAAACTTAAGCTAACACCTTTCAACTACAGTTTAAAAGAATTGTTATGTGTTGAGTTATAATTGTAATTTAGTTATTCTGTTTTAACTGAATCTCTCAGTAAATGTTAAAGGATGTTTTACCACTACATACTCTAAAAGAGGAAATCTGCTCTCGTTCATTTATCGTATATATTTAAATATTTCATAATAAATGTTTTAAAAAAAAACCTACGAAAGGAAATTATTTTCTAGTTGTGTTAACTAAATATAATCGACTACCAGATGCAGATATTCTGAGATATCATAACTGCCAGCAATAAACAATCCTTTGTAAACAGTGATGCATGAACTTGGTATTTTTATTTCTTTTTTCTTTTTATTTGATGATAACAAAAAAAATATTCTCCATAATAAAACTGTTCATGATGTCAGTGAAATGAATGTAGTTTTTATTTTGAAAGATATTCAGAACATGGCAAAAGATAGTAGTTCAACATATAAAATTAATATACAAATAATTAAATATGATGACAAGACAATTAAATCTCTGATTTCTGAAAGATATCGTGACGTGTTGTTTCATTTTATACACACAAATAACTCTTACCTGCACACGTCAGTGTTAAATAAATGTGCAGATGAACTAATAATAGCACAAATAATAAATAATAATAATTAAAAATAAAAATAGGAAAGAAAAACTTTGGTGTTATTATTTGGCATTAACGTATTTGATGTCTCATGTAGAATTAAAAAGAATAATTAGCAATATAAAGCTAAAGGATTCAAATATAACTATTCAAATAGTTACATGAAGGTGCTGAAGTTAAGATTCGGGTAAAAACATTATAAAAAGATATTCATGATGAGACTAAAACTCAGACAATCTGTAACTCTGGAAAATCTAGAGACAATAAAACGCCTTTGTTTGTGCTGTTGTCCTGTCTGGACGGTAAACACGTTCGAAGGCGGCTTTTCAATACGACGCAGGCAGTGCACTAGACACTGACCTTGAACTGAAAACAAGCGCTTTCAGCGACTTTCCTAACAATTCGGATACTTTACGTTTTCCACTTTAAGCGGTAAGACGTGACTTAGAATTACTGACAGAGATTAGCGTTATTATTTTGGAGATTTACCTTGTTCACAATCGTCGAGACCTTATGGGATTAAATGAAGTTGATCGACATTTCACCAAAAAAAAAGACAGAGCTCTCTCTCTGTCTCTCTCTCTCTCTCTCTCTCTCTCTCTCTCTCTATTGCTATGCAATTAAAAAAAACATAATCTGTAGACAAAATAATTTGCGTGTGTCATAACCTGTAATATCTCGGCTGCACTTTCATTTTATTCACATGTACACTGAATAAAAAGAAACCTGACATATCCCAAAAAAAAAAAAAAAAAAAAAAACCAGAAAAAAAAAAACTTATGTACTCGGCTGCAAGTTCTCAGCGCTTGGATGTTGATGTTGAACTGAATTTGGATAGATCTTGTTATTGGACATGAGGAATTAATTGTACATTATAATACTGAAACAAACAATAGCTGCACAATAGCACGTTTTCACTTCCTTCAGTTAGTCACATGTTACACTGACCCTGTGTTTAATGTTTGCCGCGCAGTTTCTTTTAGCTTATTTTTGGTTCTTTACAAAAAAAAAAACACCATATAGACAATGACCGTCTAAAGTTCTAGCAAATGTATTTTTGTGTGCTCCTTATCACGCAGTCTATCGCTGCTCATTAAATAATAAGCGACATCCAACTTACCTAAGGCATCTTGTTACGTGTAATTACATTACGTAAAGTTACAAAAAAACGCTAATGAAACGTGGTTCGCATTTGAAAATAAATTTCAGCAATTCAGCAAATTTTAACAAGCAGCAGAAAGCTGCCCCATACACGTACACACGATCACATGGACAGCTCAGACACAAACACACAAATGGCAGATGCATATTAGTGAAGGAAAGAAAGGTTACCCACCCAGCCTAATAATAGAGTACACAGCTAACACCTTCTGCAGCCAATAGACTGCGCACATCTAAATATCTGATCAGATCTAAATAGCTGATCTTATTGTTGACCTGCTCGTTTTGATGTATGTATATATATATTTGTATATTTATGAAATGTCTGTATAATCTTAGATTGCAGCGAAGGCATTATAAGTACCCCGGCCTATTAAGTGTTTGAAATTATTTATCAATTAAGTTAGTGTGGTGGGTTTGGAACCGCTGAATCGTTTAAATGCCCTCTGCTAGCTTGTAAAGTTCATATAAAAGAATTGCGAGATGTGTAATAATCTTCCCACAGTTTGGCTGCGAGTATTTATAGAGGGAATCTGTTAAAGTTGTTCATTTGAGGTGTACGAGGGGATATTATTTGAAATATAGGTTACGTTCTTGAACAAAAAAAACCTTATAGAATATCATCTTATTTTACTGAGCCAACGGTTTCAACCTGCTGACCCTGTTACAGTAAATACGAGTGTTAGTGAAGCGCTGAGCATCAGTCTTTCTCTAAAACAAGCCTGTAAAAGTGGATCATCAAAGCTTTATATGACACTGAATTCAATCGTAATTTTTCCATGAAAACAAAATGTCATCAGCACCCTCACCGTTCCCAAAAATCAGCAGTTTTCGTATGAAAAAGTTTTAAAATAAATTTGTTAGTTTATAAAGGTATTAAACGAGGCTAGGAACGGTACTATATTTTTTACTCGAGAGAACGAAGGGAGAACCCGTTTGGAACCTGCAGATGCAGGAAAGTGCAAAACAAGAGTCTACATTTTAATACGAAATTTTATAGTATTTTTAAAAAGCATATAAAGACCCGTAACACAGAAGTTAATGTTTTGTTTTGTCTAAAATAGACCAAGTGGGTGGTACCTTCTGGAGTTCGAGTAAGCTCCGCCACGTGACGTGGAGATGACCAATCAGGTGCATCTCCAGGTTTAACTACGTTAAATGTCAGATTGCAATAAACTAGAAGCTGTTGGTCAGGCCCGCGGAAATGGGCGAGCATAATCTCCTTAATCCTGGGTTTGTGGGACCTTTGGTAAACATCCACACTGGAGATACGTTTTACTTCCCGAATTTTAGAGCCTCAGGGGGACAACTGGCGGGGCTACCGTCTCTCTCGTACCCAAGAAGGGACAATGTGTGCTCCCTCCCGTGGAATCCATCGGAGTCGTGCAATGGATATCCTCAGTCCTACTTTGGCAGCCCTCTGTCCATTAATCCCTCTTTCAACCGATCTTGTGCTGAAGCAGCCCGACCGGAGGAGAAATGTTATTATGGCGGCGGCGGCGGAAGCAGAGAGGCATGCTCGGACGGCACAGTCAGCCTAAAACGAGAAGAGAGAACACGGGAGACATCAGTATCATCAGATCACGGGGTGCACAATGGGATGGGCAACAGTAGTACCTACACCAAGTATGACTATGGCACCGAACATCTGACCCCAAACCCGCCGTCCTGTCAGTCTCTCGAATCCGATTCCAGCTCCTCGGTGCTCAACGATGGAGGAAAAAGCTCGGCAAGCGACACACAGACCCTGATATCTCCCTCAAATCACACGAGCAATATCTCAACAGGAGGAGGTGAGTGGTCACATGCAGCTGCAGTTAAAAAAAAAAGTACAAAAGTAAATCATTTGTAGAGTATGTACACTAGCAACGATTTTGATCTAACAAACTTTTTGCAAGGGACTGTACTTGTTTATAAGCTGTCAAATGCACTGATTTTCCTGCAGCACACTTGCGTGGTGGATAAACGCCGCTAGGGGCTGCCCTAAAATGCTCCAAGTTCACCAGCATTATAGCATTCAGTTTATTTACATACACAGTAAATCTAACATCATAAAATATCCATGCCACTGCTTACACCTTAGATTCTTCTTCCTTATTTATTTATATATATTTTTTAGGATTATTAGAGCTCAGCAGTAATTTCTGGCATTTAGACCAAGTCTCATGGTTTAAGAAATGTGGAAGCTAAGGTGTGAACCAAAAGAGAGCCTTCTGTTGTAATGACTTGTGCAGCAGGTAATGACTTAAGGTCTTAATGCTAAAATACTAAATATATGTTATTTGCAAGGAAGACCCAACTATCTTTGTAATATGGAAATAAAAGTCAAGTGAAAGGAATAAACTGATGGTTAACTTTTATGTAAAAAAAAAATCATATCGTTTACGCATTGCCACTGGACTGTTTATGCCTTAGCTTCAGCTGACAGGTACGCCGTTGCTATTTGTTGAGAGCATTATATATAATGACTAACTTATATCAACCAATTTTACATTGAGCTGAAGGATTGCTACTTTGCATGGCATTGGGATGTTAACAAGTAACAAGTATTGCATTTTTAGCAAGTATTGCATTCTCATAATCTGTGCTCTGCCCCCTCTAGGTGCCCCATGGTATCCGATGCACACCCGGACTCGCAAGAAACGAAAGCCCTATTCTAAACTGCAGCTGGCTGAGCTGGAGGGCGAGTTCATGCTAAACGAATTCATCACTCGGCAACGGCGGAGGGAGTTGTCAGACCGGCTGAACCTTAGTGACCAACAGGTTAAGATCTGGTTTCAGAATCGGAGAATGAAGAAGAAGAGACTGTTGCTGAGGGAACAGGCCTTAACCTTCTTTTAAGCAGTTTATTAGTAGCACCACACCAATCATCCACTGTGGGTAATATTAAAACAGCTCAGTATTATTCTCAATAGTCTTTATTTTTTTGGTTTAATATTTATGCATTTTTGCGTAATAGCAAATTCATAAGAAAGCAGAAATTATTTCAGGGAAGGCGACCAAATGTTAACAGGAAAAAAAAAAGCTCTGTTGATATCACACTTTGTATTGTATTATATGTATTAAAGTGGATACAGTGTTCAGAATATGTATGTTAACATGCGTCATTTGAAAGAGACGGGGCCACTTTTCCTCTCCACTTCGAATTGCAATATATTGCAAGTTATATAGGATATTTACTCAAAGTTAAGCTGTGAGATATTCAATCAAAGCGAAATTATATGCCTGTATTTAACTGGCAATTAAACATGCTTTGTGAGATGTACTGTCAATAGTATCAGCTATTTATTACTTCGTGAAATTACAAAAATTCTGTAGTATCTACTTGCGCATTGTTCAGAAGTAATTTTACTCTATAGTCCATGAAACAAATAATTCGCGAGGCCCTAAATGAAGAGCGCTAACGATTGTTACCCTTACTAGCCATCGCATTGCGAAAATACCTGAATATTTTCGCGAACCTTACTACTTAAGTGGGCATAATCCTTAATGCTGATCTCTGCAACCAGGAAGAAGCCTAAAAACAGTGTGGAGTGGAAAATCATGAAAACCATATCTCGCGCCACGTGTTCTCAGGCACGTTCACGGTCATGGGCACAAAGTCAGTCAACTAGCTGAGCTTCAGCAGGTCTGAGAGACTTCAAAACTGTACCGCAGCTGGAATAAATTCGGTCAGGTGATCGATGCCATGTCGTCTCTCTCAACCTCATTGCTTTTAGGCACGACCTGAAGTCAGGCTTGGTAAAGACTGGTATTAAGACTGGTATAACTGTGCTGGTATAAGTCTGGTATCACTATGTTGGTATGTCTGTGTATTTTGTAACACGGTGTTGTTACTTCTGCATTACTCCTATTGATACGGTTATTTATAATCCTTATAATAAAGGTCGTGCCACACACATGGCACGGAGAATAATTTCTTTCATGATTGCATGTCCCTTGATTCAAGTTTAGAAATAACTAGGCCAACTTAATTAAGTCTCTAGAATGCTTTTGGGAGGGAAGCGCATGATTCATTGTCAGTTACTAAAGTCTACCTTGGTGAAAGGTAAAAGCTAACGTATCTGATCAGTCTTAAAAACACATCAGACGATGCTAAAAACATATTCCCAATTCCCTATAAGCGAAGGCATCCTTTTATTAGAAGACATTGCGTCATATCAAGAAATCAGAGAAGAATATCATTTCTTGGTTTCTTGATATTACGCAATGCATATATTGCATGTTATTTATGGTACTAGTTAGCGCCTCTTACGTTTCAGTGTTGAGCATGTATTATTTTAAAGACACTTTATCAAAAGAGAAAAGGAATGTCTTAATCTTGTGGAAAAAAAAGAAGTGGTGAGAATCGTACCGTGATATTTAAGCTTTAAAATGATNATAATAATAATAATAATAATAATAATAATAATAATAATAATAATAAGCCACTTCTTCATCGGTGCTACCTTTTCCTTTTTTCGGGTTGTTATGCAACTCATATTTTTGTAGATCATTTCTGCATTGAAAACCTTCTTTTGTGAATCTGTGGAAAATGTGTCATCACATATTTAACGCTACTTTACATTCTCCCATTTTTCTATTTTTATGTCGCATTCCTCTTGACATCTAAGACTGTCCTGTACATAACGCTGCGAATTCTTGAATGTATTGATGTATGTGTAGCCCAAGGTTTCTGTTAAATAAAGTCTATAAACTTCTCTGTAACTGCACTTCCTGTTCAACATCTTCTTGCTGATATACAGTGTGGCTGGAGTCAAAATGCAGAACACCATTACGCACGTGTTCTGGGGTTTAAGTTCATATCCGTGTCCCAAGTAGAGCTCATATTCATATCGACAGAACTGGCCTGTATCTAATTTGTAAAGCAGAGTTTACTTTTAATTAAACGGCTTTCGTGGTCGATCTGATTTATATTTTAAAAAAGACCTTTGAATTATGCTTGCCAAGTTTATCTCGCTATACAGTTTATTATATAAAACTTGCCTACTCAGGCCTTGGAGTGGCTTATGATCTTTATGTTAGTAGGTCAGACAATCTAGGCTTCGAGTTTCGGTACTGTGCCACACAGAGTAAAAGTATCCACCTAGGGGATATTCGCTCCTTGAAATTTAGGCCCAACTACGGAATACTTGTTCAGTTTAGATTTCTGGAACCAAATTTCACCGCCGGCGCGTCGTAGAGAGAGTATACACCGCTACTCAGGAGCTACTCAGGAGCTAAAATATATCAGCTTCCCTCTGTTCTTTGTTTTCTTAAAATCGCAGTTTTATGCCTGCACACTAAAATTATTTTGGATCGCGTAATGAAGTGTTGTGGTAAGTTACTTGTCACTTTTCTTCAAAATTACTTTCTTTCAGGCAAATGGCCTACTCCGTCCAACATTGGTTTCATGAGACCAGCGAATTGTTAATATTCTGCTATAATATAAAACCAATGTGGTCTTAAGTTTGATGTATTACTGTCTAAATCGACGTCAAGTAAACACATGGCTGCTTCCTTTAAAAAACAAGAGCTTCAACCTATACAATGACGCTTTACACGCTGCGGCGTTTTTGACTTTGAGCCTGGTTCAGTTTGTTTATGGGGGTTTGTCTCAGCGGCTCAGACCGTGCCCTTCACACAGAACTTGTGTTGTCATGTGGTCTAAGAGAGCCCCTGGTCGCCCTCTCACCTCTCTGCATCAGATTCTACACTGCTGTATAGTAGCGAGAGAAAGACAGAGGAAAAGAACATTTGTTAATTACTTAGCCGGGTGTGTTTATGTTTAGCTGTTGCGAGAAATTGCTGCACATTTAGTGAAAAATTGTATCACCTACGACTATTTTAATGAAGTTAATTGTAAAAAAATTTTGGCTAATTTTATTTATTTATGATAATTTATTTTTTCCTGTAAGTAAAGAATAGAACGCATTTCAGACGCATTATTATTATTATTATTATTATTATTATTATTATTATTATTATTATTATTATTATTATTATTATTGTGCTTGTTGTTCATTTCATGTGCAATTTCCCGCCTAATCATTAATTTTCTTAAATTTCACGGTCATTAACACATTTCTTAAAGATACTGAAAGTACTCTCGAACATCATTAGTGTCTGAAAATCTTTAGGCCTGTAAACAATGTCAACTGAAGGGTGGGGCATGTCAGCACACGGGTGGAAACTGCATCAAAACCTTTGAACAATCACATATTCTAGATTTAATTGGCTTGCTACTTTCCTGTTTACATGACGACAAATCTCTACAAACATAAGCAAAAAAGATTTCTCATTAGGAGAAGTGTCGTTTGTAAACTAGCTTATTTTGTGTCTTTACTTCTGCACTTCTTGTAGAGTATGCATTATTTAATAAGTCAGTTTCTTCACTTGCTGCGTGCGTGATCTGCTGCTTCTGGAGCTTCTCACAACGCTGTTCATGTCCCCGCTTCCACAGCTTATCTTTTCAGCTAACCAGGCATTGCAAAAGCACTTTGATGTACCGGTCGTTGAATGAGCGTGTTATTCAAGAGTAGAATCACAATAACCTCTGCAGTAAAAAGATTCTTTAAATGCTTATTATATAACGTAACGAATTGTTGCTGGTGAAAAAAAAAACCCCAACGTGTTATCCTGTAACCTGTGGCCAGTATTCTTTATTGCCAGAAGTGCAAAACGAAACGGCCAGTGTTAGAATTCAGGAAGAGGATGAGTCTCGATCCCACCCCTTCTGCCGTAGGCCCGTTTTGGTGGGCGGGAGCAATGCACAAATTGAAGGTCAAGTTAGTGTGCACCTTACATGGATTGCAAGGATCCAGTATGGTACACACATCAAATGACATGAAAGGCACGCACAACCGTCATCTTTTGGGTGTATGCAAAATGCAACTGTAGTATTTGTATATATGAATAATTGCACACATGCACACACTTCATCGACTTTCCTGTTTATTTTTTATGTACTGGTCCTGCATTCGCATACTGTTACAATAAGACTAACTAGGATGTGCATGGTCACTATTTCAGTCCCCATCATTCACTGAGAAAAGCGCGCATTAGCCAGTAACTGTTTCCCGGTTCATTTTAACACAAGACTGTTTTCGTTTAGCTTCATCGGTGACTTCAAACAGCTGACCTTTGCAAAACCTGAAAGAAGTCTCTACTTTTGGGGGCCTTTAGGATTCAAGATTAGACATAAACTTTAGCCAAAGCAAGCACACAGATGATGGCACAGGAAGCGGATTGGTAAATCAGGGCGCGTCTCTAACTGCCGAGGCATAAAATAGTATTTATTTATTTGTTTGTTTGTTTGTTTGTTTGTTTGATTAGGAGCGTATGCTAATATTGACCTAATATTTAAAATTATTATCTTATTAAAAGTATAACCTTACTTGCAAATCCACACAAAATAGCAAGGAAAGAGCAACCCTGGAGTATTAAGTTCCAGTAAAATAGTTACGGTCACATTCCTTTTAACGCAAGTGAGGGCAAGAAATATATATATATATATATATATAAAATATCACCTCTGCAAAGTATGCGATTCTCTGCAAACATTTTAAAATTATATGTGACCATATATACACAATCTTAAAAAAATAGTTTTCTACTCTAAGGATTAAAGGATTCTAATAATTAAAGGATTCTAGCGTCCAAAAAAAAAAAGAAACTTTTCGAGCCTAGTTCTGATCGGGAAACCTTCTGCTGAAGGGATTTATATAGACCCTTTGAGGGTCCCCTCACCCCTAAAAAAGTACAACCGAAAAAAAAACATTGACGTTTTAAGGTTCAACATTTTCTAAGAGTGTAGAAATGTAGGGAAAACATACAATTACAGCACGTGACGCTTTCCTAAATATCGCACGCGCAGTATGCGCAGACATGAGCGCGCGCACCTTGGCTATAACGTTAAATGTAAGATGCAATTTTTAAATATTTTAATTTTACTTAGAAAGCTTTGAAACCTTTTAGAAAACCTTTCAATAAGTATGGTACATTGGCGGCACTCTTTCTGGCTTTCTGGTTTAGCTGTCAAATGTCAAAGCATTTTTAAAAATTTTATTATTATTATTATTATTATTATTATTATTATTATTATTATTATTATTATTAATGCTCAACAAAGCCTTTCCGGCTATTGTCCAGTGAATCAACCCAAATTTCAGTGTCCCAAATTTCATGCCCCATCCGAAATTAATCTCAGCCAGATAATATCTGTTATTACGCATACACGTTATGTATATTTGCAGAGCCTAATAACTTGATTAACTGGATACTAGTGTGCGTGCGTGCGTGCGTGCGTGCGTGTGTGTGTGTGTGTGTGTGTGTGTGTGTGTGTGTGTCTGTTATAAGGCTCCGTGCACTCTCCGGTACTTCAGTTTTTAAAAAAAATAACACCAAATAAATAAAAAATGATAAAAGAACCATTTCTTGTTCCTTAAAAGTGTTCACAGCTCACGCAGTGGGGTTTAACAGCCCGACTTACATCCAATTAAATTTATCTAGGCCATGAGGGGACAGTAATATGTGACACTGCTTCCGATTTTAGTTCTGTTTTCAAACTTAAACTCTCTCAGTCAGTGCATGATTACTTGGAGTTGGTATGGGTCGGTGTTTTAAATATTTGAAGTTGTATACATGTGTGTGTATATGTTTCTTGCACCATGACGCATAAGATAATGTAAACAATAACACTGCATATTGGTCTATATGCAAATTCGTATTGGTGCGCTTCTTCTTCTTCTTTTTCTTCGTCTTTTTTTTAAAAAGGAAAATCTTTATATGTTTTAGATTAGCGTTACATTTTAGCGTTTTAATTATGGAATGAGGGTGACATTGCTTGAATCCACAAACAGCCGTAAAACCTGTGGTGCTTAACAGCCATGGTTTTAAGCAGAGGATGGCAAACCTTTACAACACCTCTGTCCTCGGTAGCTCTGAAGACTTTAAAGGACCTTTTCATGGACATGCAGTTTGTTCAATTCAAATTGTGCACAGTGTCCACAATTGCCAAATCTCCAGCAGGGGCTGACCATTTGCGAGGAAATGGTGACTGTTTGGAGGGGAAACAGCTGAGTCTTTGTTTGAACTTCTGGGTCCTACTGCGAGAGGGAAACAATATGAGATAATAAAAAGCATACGTACATTTCAAACACATACATAATTCTTTTTCTTTTTTTTTTTGCAGTACTTGTGATTTGAGCAAACAAGCGATGCTCGACGCAATATTTTGGTGGCTTACTCTTTTTTAATTTTGGGAAAAGATAAAGAAATATGTATTAGTATGCCATAGAATTTCCAAGCTTAAATTCGAGGATAAGTCAATCTAATACAACAGCCAGGCGCAACCAGTGTTTATTTATTTATTTTTTTAGTGTTATTACATGTTACTATCTTTTTTTTTGACATCACCAGCTTTTACTAGTCATGTTATATGAAGATTATGTTCCGTTTCACTTCTAGTTACTGGTTCCAAAGTAGGAAAGAAGAAGGAAAATCCTACATAAACCTTTACGTACAATCCCTTTGTGTTTGCGTAATTTGAAAAAACAACCCAGTGCTTTCTTTCCCTTATTACTGAGTTTTTAATGTTGGCATGTTTATTTGATTACGACTTGACTTTCAGTTTTAATATCGTTTTGCCATCACCAGCTTTTACTATTATGTTATCCGTAGTTCTTGTTCAGTCTCACTACCAGTTACGGGTTCTAAAAAAGAAAAAAGAGAAGGAGAAATAATGCGCAAACTTCAAAGACTTTGCACAGCCTTTCATTCGTGTTTGCATCATCTGAATTAAAAAAACTCCAATAATTATAATTTTAATGCAATTAAAAAAAACTTTTTACTAATGCTTTAGTTATTGTCTTTTTTTTTTAGGAAACAAAAGTCCTCTTTATTTGTTCGCCCTTTATTTGTTGCGCTTTTTATGGTGGTAGCATGAAGAATTTTAGTGGTCAAATTCAAGTGCTGCGTCTGGGTAGCTGTCTGGCTTCTTTGTACTTGGATGCGGGTATCTTGCACGACCACCCTTTGTCTTTGTAAAAGAGGCAATAAACATATATTCATTACCTTTTTTCAAATGTAAAAAGTCTAAACAGTTTAAACGTTTCCAATCTATGAGATTTTTCTTGAACGTTTTGATTATACTCTTGTTTCTGTTCTCATATAATTCTGCTGCATATGACTAATAGAGTAATACATTTTTATTCGAAGTATATGGTTTGATTAAGAGAAATAGCCATCACTGCTGCTTTAAAAATAAAAAGTATAGCCTTATACATATATATTAGCCTCATAAGGTATTGCTGCGTCGCTGGTTACTTATTGTGGTATAAGCAGCGTATCACTAATGCACTAATGACATCTACCAGTTTACTCTATCAGTTATTCATCACGAAAAAGACAAATGACATTCACAGACTACCTTAAACTTAAACAAAAAACAATTCCAGGGCGATTGAGGCCAATTCGACCTTCTACACTTTGAGACATTGGAATTAAATCTATATTAATTATATATATATTAGGACTATAGGCTATATTAGGACTATATTCAACTATAACTTCTTTTTTCTTCTTCTTCATTTTTTGCAAAAATGAAATTTTTGAAAATCGTAAAAAAATGTTATTTACATGTCCCTGAATATATGTGAGACGCTATACATCAAAATATTGCTTAAGAGTATAAAAAAAGCATAAAAATTTATTTAATTTGTCCTTTACTGAAGATCAATACTTAATAGCTTAATACCTTATAAGTACAGAATCCATAAATCTAACGCTTATTTAATAAGTGACTTTTTTTTTTTAATTAAAACTTTAGCCGATTTTTAGAATGGGCTATACATGAATTTTGTTCGAGAAAGACAGAGTGTTAAAAGAGACCTAGGCTATTCATAGAGATATTCCTACTCATGGTATATCTGTGATGAAATTCAATATTACCCTGATCTGCTTCTTACATCCTACCCAAAACACCGACTTTTACTGTGTAAATAAGACACCGAGTAAAACAGTATAAAAATAGTGGGTTAGGTATCATGTTTGAACGTACACTCAGATGACACAGTAATATAACCTATGCAAGGAGACGATTGTTTTAACTCATAGCAATAGGTGGAGTGCAGGAGAAAGAGAGCAAAACACAATTATGTTTCATTAATCGTTTTATTATCTGTTTCGCATTGATTTAGAAATGTATCACATACACAGGAGCCAATCTAACAAAAAACATACAAATAATATTATATTCAACAGCCACGAATAGGCCCTGTATGTAAACAGCAATAAAACCATTACATTCTCTAGAAGCTACAGAATGTGAGTTGGTAATTACTCAAACGAAAGAGTCACTTCACACTGCTCAAACCTTTCAGACATTGAATTTATGTGTCAACTTTAAGTTGATCGATGTTTTCACCTTCATGATTATAATACAAGCTACGTAATGATACATAACTAGCAGTGTCCTGTTACCAAAGAAATGCAGATTAATCTATTTAGGTAGGCTATTTCAGACAAAAAATGATGCAAAGACAGGGTGGAGCTAACATTTAACATCCATGCACTATTCATCCAAACTAGCTGACTGTGCTAACTGTTTGTCAAAAACTAGCTGTAGCCGAGGACTGTTAGCGTGGGTTAAATCATTAAGACGAAATGGGTGGACTTCTCTAAGATCTAAGAGTTCACGTTTTAGGCCACTCCGGAATAATAGAAATATGAGAAATTATTAAAACGTCTTACCTCATTAAATCCTAACCCCATTGCTACTTAGCATACAGGCTCTCCGACTTCCCTATAAATAGAACATAAATGCTTCCTTTCATTCTCATAAACTGCTTAAACACAACAGAACAGAAATTTGTTACTCATATTCCTGGTGTTCCTGTGCTGTTTGAAAATTTAATTGTTTGAATCTCTTAGAGCTCACCTAAGTGAACCACTCCTACGCATCCAAGTGCTCCAAATTGATATATGACAATATCTACTTTCGATCACGTGTTACAGGGCGACTTAGACGGATTGCGCGTCATCTCGCCTTCCCAAATTTTCTCCTTTTGCAGCTCGAATCCAAAACATCTATCTATAGTAGGCAAAGGAGTACAGGGGGAAAGATGTTTAACTCGGTAAATCTGAGCAACTTCTGCTCCCAGACACGTAAAGACCGGACATCTGAGTTCGGGGACAGGACAGGCTGTGCCTCCAATATCTACCTCCCCAGCTGCACCTACTACGTCCCAGAATTTTCCACCGTTTCTTCGTTTCTTCCGCAAGGCCCTTCGCGGCAAATTACATACCCCTACACTACAAATCTGTCTCAAGTGCAACCGGTACGAGATGTTTCCTACGGCCTGGATCCGTCCAGCAAGTGGCACCACAGAACTAACTACGCGACGTGCTACTCCGGAGAGGATCTGGTGCACAGGGACTGTCTTCCGCCATCCACCATGACAGAAATGCTCATGAAAAACGAGAGCGTGTACAGCCACCACCACCATCACCACCATCCTAGCTCTAACCACCCATCTACTGGTTTCTATTCCAGTGTCGGGAAAAACAACGTGCTGCCTCAAGGTTTTGATCGCTTTTTTGAAACGGCGTATTGTGGCACTGACAATCAGTCAGACCATTGTTTACAAAAGAGCGAGACGACTAAACTGGAGAGCACGTCCCAGCAACCCAGCGCAGTCTCGGTAGTGGAAGAGCCGGAAAAGGACGCCGAAGACGAAGAAGAAAGAACAAATTCGGGCTCGTGTAGCTCCTCAGGCACAAAGGAAGGCAACGCAAGCAAAATCAACCATTCGAGTAGGTACCTAAAGCTGTAAATAGGGAAAGGTTAAGGGATTAGCCCGGTGTTTTGTCGGTCAGATTTTATGTGGAGTTTTATAAGCATTCAAAGGATTTTATTATAACCTACAAAGCTCTTTCCTTCAACGAAAAGAATTTTTACGATGGGAACACGCTTTGAAAAAGGGGGATGTTATACACAGACGCTGCTATCCTAGAGTCTGTGAAATTTTAAGAGCGCGCTATTGTGACAAATGCTAACTTTGATCATGAACTTGCGTTGGGCATTTTAGGAGGTTTTCTTGTTGGGCTCTCGTGAGTAAAAATCAATTGGGCAGAACACAACTTTTGGCGTCCTGTGATTTTTTTTCTTTTAGTAGCTTGCATGCATATTAGCCATGTCTTGGTCCAAGTCGTGTTGTAATATCATGCATTTCACACAATGGTGACGACTCGTTATGTGTTAAGCACGCATCCAACCGTCTATCTATCTATCTATCTATCTATCTATCTATCTATCTATCTATCTATCTATCTATCTATCTATCTATCTATCTATCTGTGTATCGTTTTCAATGCGTTATTTATGGGAACAAAGAAACGATAGCACAGTTTAAAAGCCGCGGTGCTTGTGCTGCAGGCCCGATGTTAAACAAAAATGTGGTTAAAAAAAGACTCCTAAATATACCAGATCTGAGTAACTCTTAAAACGTAATTTTATTTGGGTATAACACCCCATGTGTTGTAATATCCAGTGATTTACTTTAAATTACATAGACAATTGAAAGCTCCTTCATGGGAAATATCTACCTTTGCAATGCCAGGAATATTGTTTGTTGTAAAATTATTTTCTATTGTTTTAAGGGCAGTTCCCTGTTAGCTTCAGAAATCAAAACAAGGAAGAAATGCATATTAACTGGGCTTTCCACTGGATAAATCTCTCCTACCTATTACACTAATTACGAGTAGATTCAAGCGTGCACTTTTCATGTTATTTATGATGCATAACCACCCAAACATAATTTTATTTGAAGCTTAATATACTTGTGCTTTCTTCCTCTACGTCCACTTTCAAGTTCATTTTTTGAGGCTCACTATGTTTTTTTTTTCGACTTCACGCTGTCATTTGGTGAATAAACGACACCCATATAGATTTGGTCGTATTTTAGCAGCATACCATTTTTCATCATTGTGTTGCAAGATAATGACCTTTCACTGTCCTTTTCATATTTCCAAGGTGCCCCCCGCACGAGGAAGAAGAGATGTCCATACTCCAAGTTTCAGATTCGCGAACTGGAACGAGAGTTTTTCTTTAACGTTTACATCAACAAGGAGAAAAGGCTGCAGCTCTCCAGAATGTTAAACCTCACTGACAGACAAGTGAAAATATGGTTTCAAAATCGCAGAATGAAAGAAAAGAAATTAAGCAGAGACCGCTTGCAGTATTTCTCTGGGAACCCATTGTTGTAAACTACGGACTTATTTCAGTAGGCCAAGATTGATTTTACTTGATATTTCCGAAAACTTTGGATGTTCCATCATTCTATGATCTATTCATCATTTATCTCGATGAAGCCGACATTACTGACTGAATGATGATGACGATTATTATTATTATTATTATTATTATTATTATTATTATTATTATTATTATTATTATTTGTAATAACAGAGAAATGCGTCTTGGGACGATAAATAAGAAGCTTTGAATTCAAGCCTTTGTAATTAAAAATTCAAGTTCAGATTCACTTTTCACAAGGTTTTTGAGGAAAATCACAGGCTACACTGAAAGCTTTGTAGGTATCTTATTCACAATACACATTTAATGACTAGTTGCTGTAAATATGTTACAAAACAAAGTCGAGCTGAAGTCGGAGTCGTCGTACAAGATACAAGATACTTATATTTTTCTTTTCTTTCTTTCTTTTTTTTTTACATTTTCGTCATTTTAAACTGTGACTTGTACAATCTGTAATAATGTATTCCTTGTACAGAGACTATGCAACGTGCATTTGTGATTGTAAATATAGCTATATATTACGTTCTCTTTCCCTAACATTGCTGCTATTTTCTTTATATTGTCCGAGCAGTTCTCGCGCGCTTTAGCCAAGGACCCATGTTCCTTTCTTTAACTTATTTGCTTTATGTTATGCCCAGTGTCCTTTTGTCTTTAGTCAGAGAGCGCAAAGATTACATTTGGACTTTGTATGATATATGGTATACCGCATATGAAATAAATATATACAATGTAAAGGCATTTGTAAGTGAATTCTGACTGAATTTCAGACAGTGAGCCAGTCGAGAAAAGTCAGCGTGTACGATTAACCGTTTCAGTAATTTAACTGTTCAACAGTGCTGAAGAAATTGTCATCACTTGAAAGAACCATTTACGATCGCATAATAAAATGCACAGAGGAAAGCGTTTTGATAAATTTAACTAATAGATATTTCAACAAAACATTTATTTGACTCTAATCAGAGGTGAGTATGACAAATACCCGATGTATTAGATCCCGGAGAAAAAAAAACCCTATGTCTACTTGAACTAACAAACACAGCTATCCTGCAAAGACATTGAAATTGTAGTTCGTAGTCCGAGAGAAAGACAGAGGGAAAAGATAACCTCTTTTAGTACCCAGTAAATGGAATCGCCACTCTTGTGGTCTAGACAGTGCCATAAAGACAGAGGCCCTAAATGGCTATTTTTTTCTCTTAATTGCACCGTCTGTTCGCGGGGAATGGCGTCCACTTCCGCAGTAAACAGTAAACAAGAGAGTCCGAATCTTCGAACAAAGAAACTTGAAAGAAGTTAGAGAATGAACACTAGTAGTCTACTTGTACAATCAACCACGTGTAACACCACTAACTTGGGGTTGCGTATTACTTAAGTCAGGAAAATTCAAAAAGGCATTTTCGAAGCAGAAACTGTTGTGTTAAATCTGTGGAGGAAAAAAAATCGATCGTTGACAAAACGATAGAACGATAGTGATTTGAGACTTAATAATTAAATTAATAATTATTAATAATTAAATGTTGTCCTTGTGCTTGACTAATGTGAATGCCTTCACCTTTAACTTGTTGCAACAAAGTGGTGTTAAGGCCAACACTTAAACCAGTAAGCGTGTGGAACAGGATAGAGAACCAATGAGAATAAGCGTGACTGCAACATGAAATGTGTGAAAGTCAGACTTTACCCTGCAAGCACACCAGGTAACTTGCCACGCCCAGTAAACACACGTTATTATCCCAATAAAATACACTTTCTGTGCATGCAAGGGAATGTTTTTGGTATTTATTTTTGTATTTTTTCTCTATTAGCTATTAGCTATTTAAAAGCAGTACACGCAATAAAGTCTTAGTGCAACACTCTTGTAAATTTCATACAGTGTGCACTTATTGAGGAAGTTACTCCCCGGAGCGATACAGCCTGCGATACAGTGACTTAATAAGCTATCTTAGCTTTAACATATTAGCATACTAGGTATTCCATTATTTATTCCAGTACATTTATCCATGAATAGAAACTAACTTGTGCGCAAGGCTGAAAGAGAATGAGTGTCGTTAGTTGATGGCTTTCATGCTTTCCTTGGCAGTGAGCTTTGCCCGCAGAATGGTGTGAGAGACAGATAGCAAACGAGAAGGAAGGGTACTGCCATAGCCAAGGATCAAGGCTAAAAGACTACTCTTGTCACGCCCACCAACCTTGGCCCTGGTTTAATGACGTCGACAATTTGTCGAATTCCTTGGCTTGCGTCATCATCCTACCGAAGAAGAGACTCCTTGAGTGTCCGCCTACCAAACGAGAGAGACTGGGTCGTCTGCATCGCCTGGAAAGCGTTCTGTGTGCAGTGCAATTGCCATTTTTCGGTAGCTTGTGAGAGTGGTAAATAAGACCCTTTGAACAATCCATAAGTCTGCATAGTTTTTTTTTTTTTTTTTGCGAGGTTCCTGAATTTTATTTCTGCAAGACTACAGGGGGAGCTGCAGAAAGGAGTGATCGGACGCAGCGGATGTCATCTGAGTGCACTCTTGGAGAAAAAGGAGGAAATGGCTTAGACTTCATAGACATCAATACTCTCAGAGTCTGGAGCCAAGTCACTATAAAAATTAAATGGAGACTGGATTTCGATTTTATGTCTGTATAATTTGCCGATGAGGGGAAAAAAAACACAAAACGCAAGCTCAAAAAAACTAAAATATAAATATTGTCTTCCATTGTAGCCTCCATTACCTATTGTTTTAAAGCAATATAGCTTCCTTCCTTCCTATGGATGTCATGAAATGTTGTAAATATGCTCTCTATTGGTGATCAGCACTTATTTGTGTGGTCTTTTGTAATATTAAAAATTGAATAAAAAGCTGATGTGATTACCACTCTCTGATTTATAATTGCCTCTAAGATGTCACATGCAGCAAACATAAATTTTCATTAGGCCCAGGGAATAGATAGCAATCTGGTGAAGGAAGACGGCTAAAACCTAGCCACTTCAAAGCAGAAATAATATTTCAGGGTACTGGCAGTTCACAAAAGCGACCAAAGCCGCAATCTTCTCCTCACGTCCTCAGCGAGTGAAGAGATGTACTCTTAGAAATCCCAAATAATTTCTAATTATAGATTTGTGTAGCTTTCATTTGAACTCGGCCTATTCAAGTAGTCCATGGCAGGATAGTGTGTGTGTGAATATACAATATCTTTCTTATCAATTCTATAAACAATATGCATTTAAGTATATGTTTAAGTAATTTATTTTATTCCATTCCCAGTTATTTCAAGAGGATATTGTCATACAGTAAAACAAAACAAACAATGCACAAAGCATACTTTCATTTATTTTATTGAATAAATCACAGTTTGGAAATAGTTTACAATAATATCTTGTTTTTTAAAAAAAAAACAATGGCATTGGAAAATGATTTTAACATTTCATTGAAATATTTTTAATGATCTTTCTTAGGTTTAGGTAGGCCTATATATAAAGACTACTTTGAAGTTTACAGCTGAACAAACACAAAAACACGTTTTGTAAGTTTAACATTAGTGTGACGTCGGTACACATCAAATGTATGACACTTTAAAAATACACTGAGAATAAAATAAAAGCCTCAAGGTTGTCCATAAAGTGCAATAATTGCTAGATGAAAACAGACTATACCATAAATTTGAATTTAAATATATTAACCATACATGTACTGTACTGCCAGTGTATGTGTATAAAAAAACGCAAATATAAGCTAAATGCTAATCCTAATTTATTTGACAACCATTATTTTTCACAATACCACTACTGTAAAATAAAAAATAAAAACCTGAAAAGCCAGCTGAAGAAATTCTGCAACTGTTGGGAGAGAAATGAGAATTACAAATAATTCACATTGGGACAGCCTGAAGCTCTGGCTTCATAAAGAAAGCTTTTCTGAAAATTATACATTGGGAGAAAATGCATTTTTGTATCTTATATGTTTTTGTTTACTTTCTCAAGCTCTTGTGTAAAAATATTAATCCTGAAAACAACCGTAACCAATTTATAATTTAATGTATCAGTAGCCAAGTGCACACAGCCATTTATTTACGATAATATCACAAAACAATGGAACCAACTTTAACATGAACGCTGAGCTTTCAGTTATAATTCAGTTTGTTTGACTTAAATAGCCACAGGTTTAAGGTCAACATTTTTAAATATATCAGCAGAAATATAAAACCAACACAAAATCTTAAAATGCATTTATGTATTTTTTTCTAGTTTGCACATTTCATTTAAAATTAGTATTACAAATATACATATTAAATAAAACATACATATATTTATACATATGATACATAAATACACAATATTATACAATAGCTTTTACTTCGAACGATTTTTTGCACAATTACTTGTAAGCACTGGCTGAAGCACTGTGTACTACACTATAAGCCTACAGAAAAGCAAGATTTAAACTAATTAGACAATTAGTTTAATTGTTCTCAACTGGATAAATTACGTTGTGCTAAACTTATTCAACTAATTATTTAAAAACTATCAGTCTTATGTACAATATTCCATTTTTTACATTCAGGAATGAAGTAGTACTATTCTGAAATGTATCGCACCCCATGATGAGTCATTTATTTATTCATTCATTCATTCACACAGGCACACACACACACACACACACACACACACACACACACACATGCCAAGCCAGGGATGGGTGTTTTCCATTGCACTCTGAAATAATTAAGCATTTTAATTACTGTGTGAAAATATGTAAACTATTATTTTTAAATAAAAACTGACGTTCTCTTGGTGTATTCTTCTGTGTACTCATTGTGTAATTTCTCACCAAAAATAAAAATAAAAAATGAAAGAAATAAGAAAAGAAAAAAGAAAAGAAGTAGTAGGTAAAGAACTAAAAAGGGGAATTTTTCTCTTTTTTTCCCTTTGCTGTACTAACTACTATCTAGTACTCTTAAACCCTGACCTATTTGTACTAACATAAGGATTTTAATTAATTATTTTTTTATGGAGTAAATTCTACAAAGCAATTTTTTACGCGCTCTGGATAAGGGCGTTGTAAGTGCTAAACTGTTGTAGATGTAAATGTATTCCCGCCTCGCGCTCAGTCAAACAGAGGATCAAGGATAGAGGGATAGAGAACAGGATAGAGCGGTTGCTGAAGATGAATGAATAAAAGTACTATTAGCAGCAAGATTAATACAAGACGTAAGCCTTATTCGCTAAAACACACACACACACACACACACACACAATCCACTTCTCACCATCAGTGTAGTGAACAAACATACCTCCGCACTGTGTGAAATGATAGTGACTATCCTTTGTCCAAATACATTGCATAATTATTTGAGTGGACACTCGGTTAGAGGATAGCAAGGCTGCAAATTGTGTTATTTATTTATTTAACTTTTTCTTTGTCATCTTCCACATTATCAAGTGCATCATTTCTATGCTACGTTGCTTTTTGTCTTCTCATAAGCCACTGGGTGTCACACGTTTGGCTGCTCTTTGTTCTTTTTAATAGAAGTGTCCTTTCACAAACGTTTCGGCTAGATGGCGCCATTGCTCTACCCTGAGCTCCACTCACTCACCAACTTGACCCTCTTGACGTCAGAGCAGTCTAGAGCATCAAGGCCACTTCCAAAACCCTATTGGTCTGAAAATCACATGACGGGGCGCCTTGAATCCATAATTATGTTGCCGATATTTTTCGCTCCCCCCCACCTCCCAAAAGATGTCAGCGTCCTACTGTCCTTATCCATTCCGACATAAACGAGCTTGCTTTAAAACATAAGATCAACACGCCCAAGTTAGCAAAATGTCATGTCCGAACAACGTGGCAGCCGGCTCGTTTCTGATGGATTCGCTGGTGGGAGAAACGTCTCCATACAGAGGTGAAGGATATTCTGCTAACTCTGGCATGTACATCTCAACGTCCGCAGAATATGGCTGTCAGATGATGAGAAATTTAGGCGTCGCTGGTGTGCCCCACTCCAAACGGGATGAGCTGCCACCGAGCACTGTGCTAATCAGCGGCTATGAGCACGCGCATTACCTGTCGCAGCGGGACGCCTGGACGACCGCCTCCAAAACTTACAGAGGTGCCCAACCTGTTGCCCAGCCTTTGCACCCGTGTTCTTTTACAAGTAGCGGCGTCAAGGAAGAGGCGATACCTTGTCTGTATCAGTCTGATATCGATAGTCCCAAGGAGTCTACGGACTCCTCCACCTATATCCGACTGGGAGACAATAGCAACCACACTAATCAAAGCAGCGTCTCCTCCGCCGGCTATTTCAGAGGGAACCAGGTGTATACGACTGAAAGGGTGCATGAAGAAGACGGGTTCGACTCGGACTTTAACCGTATTTCAAGAATAACAGCTCCCACGGAGGCACGAGCCGTAGATTCGTTTGTCAAGAGCAGCAAGTCGCAGCAGGACGCAAAGGGCGAGGAAACGAATGCGGAGGAGCATAGGGTGGATAAGAGACAACAACTGAGGAAAGAAGACGGCGGGCCGAACAGCTGTACAGATGATTCTGAGAGCGAACTGAAAGGTGATCAAATTAACGCCCATGCTGTCCATTTATTTCTGTGTGTCTCCGTGTTGTGTGTGCGCGCGCATACGTGAGCGTTTTTGTACACACTCTCTCTCTCTCTCTCTCTCTCTCTCTCTCTCTCTCACACACACACACACACACACACATAAACAACAGGTTGTCCTACAGTCAATATTTGACTAGCCTAAGTAAAACAAAGAATAAAAGAATATAAACCACACTTTTACCATGACTCAAGACATCCTGTCTCCTGTTCATCAATACAGACGGAGAACAGATGTCTAAACCGCATTTGACATAAAAACACACAAAACGGAAAAGACAGTTTGCTTTGAAATCAACAAAATCAAAAAACACGGGACATGCACAAACATGCATGGACCACAAATAGGTGCACAAGCACACACAGCAAAAAAAAAAACAAAAACGAATTAAATGATTCATTTTACGCGCAGTGGTGAGTAGCTCATGCAGACCCAGTTTTACGCACACAGCGTTTTATGTGTGTGTATAGTAAACAATAATAGATGTCAGGGAGAGATAGGCCTCTAATGGTGGTGTGATAATAGCGAATTGTTTGTATCTGGTGACCTTACCAAATCTGTGCTGTCGACGCATGCATTATTTTGGTCTTTATCTAAATGAATCTTGTTTTATCTTTATATAAACATACATGTCCAGTATATAACGCGACTACTGCTACCGAATATTGCCAGTGGAAAGAAAGCATCGGATTTCTTTTGAATAAAAATACATTTAGGACCAATTATAAATGACCCAGATGTCTAAAAATATTGAGCTGGATGTTTTCAGTTTCACATATCGAATTTCGCTTGGAACATATTTAATATTTAGAGTGTTTCTCTGGAATTTCTGGCATGAAGTGATTCAAATTAAACTTATATTTATATTTCTGTGAAAATGACCGTTTATTCAGCATTTAATGTTGCTTTCCACATCGTTTCCTAAACAGTATTGCTAATTTACATTTAATTCATTTAATAAATATTTTTGAAATATTTTACTGCTACACGGTATGTGCGTTTTGAAAATAGGGTTAAATGGGTTTATAAAAAGAAACAAAAACAATACAAAAAAATCGAATTTGACTGGAGAGTTATTATTAATTAAATTTAATTATTATTTCAGTATATTGATTTCAGGCTTCAGTGTAATTATTATTATTAAATATTATTAAAGAAATTATTGTTATATATAATACATATATATGTAACAGGGTAAGAGTTTTATTTATTTATTTATAATTTATTTATTTAATTCTTATTTATAATTAACTATATATATATATATATATATATATATA